>JAFISE010000261.1:8005-33648 GCA_022560025.1 Stagonosporopsis chrysanthemi
GACGCTGATGAGGTGGCCACCAACGAGAAGCGCCAGCACGAGTATGGCCCGGACGCTGATGAGGTGGCCACCAACGAGAAGCGCCAGCACGAGTATGGCCCGGACGCTGATGAGGTGGCCACCAACGAGAAGCGCCAGCACGAGTATGGCCCTGACGCCGATGAGACCGCTTAATTACAAGAGCAGTATATACCACGTATCGCAGGTGGTATGGCAAATCTATCTCATGTCTTCGGATCTCAGCAGTGTCGTATGTACAAGCCCTATGACCGTCTACATATCGTATGGGCAAGCATCCAAACGCACCGCTCCTGCGCTCTTTTCAAGCGTTTGCTTCCACACCACATTCGTTACGTAACAATACACATATAAATACAGAATTGCAAGTGACTGCTTCAGCTCTCCCTTTTGCAAGAATGTGCCTTTCGATTTTGTCCTCCGGTACTTGATGTTGCGTGCTATGAAACCCTGATTGTTTCCTTCCATCTTTGAAGTCAGGCAATCAGGTACTTCTATAGCCTTCCAAAAGAAATTTTATGATGTGCACTGCACTATACATGCCTTTGCCTACAATCGTTTTCCTGACAGTTCACTGATTGGCAGTGTCAAAGCTAATGAATCTTTTCAAATAAATGCCAATTAAGAGCTCTAAATGTTCTCAACACGGAATGGAAAGCCATAACAGTGACACTATGATAGTTGGTTTCGATTCGGAACGAGTTCAATGGAGACGTTCGCAAGCTAAGAAACTACTTCGCATTGAGCTATACATACGTCGCACTGACCTACAGCAGCTAAGCGAATATGAGAATGAGATGTGCAGCTAATGAGAACGCAGACTGAAGCTGTCTATCGAACTAGATCTTCATCCAATGAAGTCCTTTTCTGGACTTCGACAAGCAAAAAGAATACACTGGCTCATGATTCGAAAAAGAAGTGCACGTCAATCTTTGATGTTATGGAAGTGCTGAAGACAGCATTTATAACCACTCATCGGGCATTGGAATCAGCGTCTCGTTGTGGGCCGCACACATAGCCGGATGATCTTCGGGCAGAGTAGTCATCTCAGTCATCTTAACGTCTGTACACTATTCCTGTATCAGCATCACCTTAATGTTAGCAGACGAGGAGAACTAACATGATACTCCACAGTCTTCGTCTGTGGATCCATCGCTTCAAAGTACATGACTCCCATCTCGTCGGCCTCAGTCTCAAATTGTACTGTGACGTTGACACATAGTTGTCCCGAAGGCCGGATTGGGACGCCTTGGAAGACGATGTGCTGGAAGTCATCTCTCTTCCTTGGTACCCTGTTTCGGGAATAAAGTACCGTTACGAGATCTCCAGGGTGCCCAGAGAACGAGAGAAAACTGCGGGAGCGGCGAGAATACCTTTGAGGATTGCGTATAATTTCCCCTTTCCTGCATCAGCTAAGACTACTGCTGGGAAAGGGGTGCAAGAAACATACCGCAGAACGCATTGTACTGATCTAGTCCTGGCCTAGTCTTAGGGTTAGGACCACGAGACGTCCAAGGATACTGAACGTGGAAGCTGGCATGCGCTGCGGATGTACAATTAATGTGGAGGGAAATCAGACAGATTAACTTGATAAATAGGGAATGCATGATTGACAGAAATGATGTAAAGTGTATTGTATGGCGAACACTTGGATACAAGTCTAAGTACGGGAAGAGGTTCTCAACTGGCCTCCGGTCAGTATGCGTATGCTAAAATCCCTCGTCCGTAGATCAGCGTAGGCGCTAACGCAGCACACCACCGGAGACTTGTCAAAGTGGATCTGACTGGGTCGGGCCGACTTAGCGCCAGATCTACGCTTGCTAGCGGCAGAGGTCGGTCTATACCAATATTGCCGCGATACAGGGATCGCTCAATGCACCGTAGTCACTTGGGACACTTTGACGGGCAGGGGCCTGCTTTGGTAACGCAGTTGGGACTTTGCGCATCGACTATACAGTACAAGTTACGCACACTTCTACTGGAGAGCCAAGGACCTACTAATCTATGCCCGTTTCGTCTCTTCCTAAATATGCTGGGAGGCAGGACGTACCAAGTACCACGCGTTTTAATATCTGGCGCCGTCGGCCACTCGGTTTCAACTTGCTTTGGCTTACGACTCTCTTCTTTCATTTTTCTCGTCGCTGTCTCTTGCTATGTCTTTCAACAAAACGCAGTCCAATTCAGTCAATTATTCTCCCCTTCAGTTACATCCTGACGGCGACGACTCCAATGCAACGCCTGAGATGCGTTCCTCTTCAGAGGACGATCACTCCACTCCTCTACTGGAAACCTCCGACACCATTCACATTGACTCATCATCCAAGTCTCCACAGCTCCCGAAACTCATTCTCTATCTCTCTTTCGCACTAGCACTGTTGTCGGCAGTGAATGTGGCCATCCTTCCTGCCACACTATCAAAATATCGAGCCTATCCATTCTCCGACTCCGCGCTCGAGGCACTCCCATATGGCGATTCTAGACTGGGATTAGACAGGGCAGCGGAGATGATTCCACCTCCACAGTTCTATCACCGTTCTTGGCCGGACAGAATCGCACGGGTGAGTCGGAAGTTGAAGAATGCCGTGTGGGGTCAAGGGGTGCAAGTTTATGTCACTGTCGAGGTCCGTAGTCCATGTTGACTCTCCCATTCTCTTTTTATACCAGCATATGTGTAGCTGCTGACTTTACATAGGATTCAACCATCATGCGCTTTCCTGTCCCTTCCTCTGGTGCTAACGCGTGCGCGCTCTCGTGGAGGCCTCCGGTTGAGCTTTCTCCAAGATTGAAAGACGTCACGATCAAGGGTGATGTTACTGAAATCGAAGTGTGGCAGCTTATCGCGCTCTCAGTCACCTCCACTGCCGTTTCCTCCAAAGTGGACGAGCTGGACTATGACAGCCTAACCTATGCAACCCTTCCCGTGAGAGGAGAGCTGCTCGGCGTGCTAGATCTCACATCCAGGCCTAACAGTACAACAGTGGAGTTTGCTTGTCCCAGCGACACGGAGATTCTAACAGTGGAGTTGAGGTGCCAGCGTGTGGGCTGTCATTTGAGTTATATGCAGGTTGATATGGCGCCGAGACTGGGGTTTGAGTTGGTGCGAAGGAAAAGTTAAACGCTATGGCCAATCTTGTTATCAAACCCAATTCTTCCGTACGACAAATGCGATATGCGGGATTCTTCCCTCTGCACAGCCGAAGTCTGTTCGACGAGAGTCATAGTGTCATCCCATTTTGTAGGCTAGATGTGGATTGTTGTCGAACAAGCTAACAAACGGGCCAAACTTATCTTTTTAAGCATAAAATCTTCATAAGCAGGTACATGATGAGAGGGAACGTGAGATGATCGTTCCGTTTCGAAATGCATTTACCGGAGTAATCTCAAACGGAGTGAAATACGAGGTACCCACGGAGGGGTTTGGGTGGTTTCTGGATGGTAACTACCAACGGCTGGAACGCATCATTATTCCTTCTTGTTTAGGCATTAGCACTCAAATCTCAACACGTTCAGTGCCACCTTTTGTAAGGCAAGCGTAGATTTTTCATGAGGGCTTCAAGGCAATCAATGTTACGGACGTGTGGGCTGGCAATTTTGTACGAACGAAGTGCGAGAGGTGTGATCTCTGATTGATGGCACCATGAGAAAGAACTGATCGTGCAAGCAATAGAATACACTCTACTCCAAACTTCTGGTAGAGTGTTCTCCATGGGAGCCGAGGTACTGAGGGCTATGGTCTATTGGATGCGTTCACATCAGCCTAAATCCTACGTACTCATGACGTGGTTGCTCGGACGTTTTTGACTGATGTGCCTTCAAAGGTTATCTAAACCCCCGAAAGCTCGAGCACTTCAGATCATGTCTGCATAATAGGCTTGTGACTCGGTGCTATGCTTGCAGCAACCCCGTCGATCGAGGTGATGCCGATATTAACTGAGCATTGACAAGGATCATAGTGACCCTGCCCGAGCCAAGAATGAATTCCGGTGAGATATGGCTTGGAGCCCTTAGGTCAAATTGTACTGCATTCGAGAACCGCCGGTGGTAAAGCCGACGATCTTAGGAGAAATTTGCTCGCCGGATATCGAGTATTTTGAACAAGAAGACGCCAAAACGTCAAGAGTATGTACTATGGTAGCAGTCATAAGTATTGTGAGTGGGTTACGCAGTGCCTGGTGCTCATATCCATGTATAAAACTCTTTATAGCTTAATCAAACGAGATGACTCTATTAGTCAACAGTTGAAGTTGATCTAATTGGTTGAAAAGATGTTAGGAATCCTTAAATCTTCGGTTTATACCCTTGGCCTCCGTGACCCACACACAAAACTTATGCCTGCTACCATAGTAGGTTGTCAGGTGCAGTAGCTGCTAGCGATGCGCGGGGTTTGTTGCTTCCGAAACGTCCACCTCGGCCCGACTAGTCATCGTCACTATACAAGGGAGGAGCATACATGGACGAGAACACGGGGGATGATGTCAATCCTAGAAGGACCAACCATACGTCTCAAACGTAGGTGCTATCTTTTCAGAAATGGACAGAACTCTTAGTGGGGCACATCGTATCCTTATCTGTTCATGCCCCCTCCTTGTACTAGAAACATTTACTAGACAGGCATTACATAGATGTGGTGATCACTGACCAATCTGTCAAGTGGTAGACGTTGCCGGAATGCATCCGAAGATTGTGTCGTCCCGCAGGGGTTCTCTGAGTGGAGTTGGAACCCCAGAAGTAGCTAGGTCATGAACACATGTGTGTCTGTGCTTGTATCACTAATCGATGCAGAAAATATATCAATTGAAGGTTGAAGGTTCTTGAGCTTAGATATTACCGCTCTGTTAGTATGCTACCTGCGGATTTCCAAGGCCACACACTTCCCAAGTCATATCCGTGACATCTCTTGTCAGCAAGAACACAGCAATTCGGAGAATATACAAGAGTACAATCAGCATCCCCTGGCGTCGGCATTTAGGACATTGTTGAAGGACCAGGTGACATACGTAAGTCGTTCACCGCTTGAGCGCATTTCAAATGTTAACACCGACCAGTCATCGACAAGAGTAGGCATGTTTGGCTTTTCGAAAAGTCAAGAGTATACTCAGATCGCTTCAGGAGAGCAAACCGTTCGCGAAAAGGAGGTATCCTCACACATATCATCCATTGCAGGCATTCTTGCGGGTATTTTTTCAGTAGCATGTCTTATTATTGGCATCGTGGCCTTGATCTACCATGTTCAGAGGCCGGGAATTGAGAATGGAAGAACGACCTATTGCGGCACCACTCTGGCCGAATTCGAGGCAAACGGGTGTGTTTTCGATGTTTTAAGCTACACTTGGATGCCTTCTCGGTGCGTAGACAATACGACTTCGGACAAGTTCAAATTATGGCTCGCGGATCCAGAGAGGATGTTTGGCCCATGGCCGTTCTTCAAGAATGTGTCAGAGCAATCGACAGTGATGGGAAATCGCATCGTTAGCGAGGCAGAATTCGGCAAACGTTTGGATATGGACATTTGGTCCTCGTTGGAGGAGCATCTTGCGCACTGCTTGTTCATGTTCCTTCACACTTCACGTGTTGCGCTTGGCGAAGCTCCTCGTTGGACTGCAGATTCCTATCCCCATGCTGAACACTGCTTTCATGCAATATGGAAAGGTCTCAACGGCACTTGGAATTTCAATGAAGAGAGGCAAGCAAAACAGAAGATAGAGATCGGAGTGTCAAGCTGCTGAGCTGCATACTCTCTGTTACAATCATGTGTATCACGTACTGGATTGTTATACGGATGTTCCAGTTTCCGAATTGAACAATGGCTAGATCTTAGCTTAGATGATTCCGATTGCGCGTTAGTGAGAGTTAAAATTCTTCACTCTAACGGAGAGCAATCTAGGAGTCTCAACGTTCAATGCCCTCCAATGCTGGTAAGGATTTAGAGTACGTTCTTTTCTAGGGCACTTGCTCAACGTGCGATCATCGAGTCACTAAGAAATGGGAAATAAGTAATGGACATCACTAGCGCTAAGACTGTTGAGTTTCCGAGTAACAGGATCGGTCTTTCACTGCTGAAGTAGGCTGTTAATATTATCTGAATAACGCCAAGGGCTCCTGCATTCACTACAAAAATCTAGTATTCATTCAATATGCAAGATAAGGGGTTCGTTCCGCAAAATCTGTGAACTTGATGACTGTCTTGACTTCCAGAACATCCGCACGTTAGAATAGACATTGACTTATCCACACCTTTTCTAGGATGCAAGGCGACCGAAACAGATCGCAGCGCTCAACTCTTATTGCTCATCCATCCCGTCTGAGACTTTGCATCCCGTCGCAGCGGTTCTTGGTCTTGGATTTCGTGCAGATGCTGATTGAGAGACTAGAATTGATAAAGAGGTCGAAACCAGTTGCGAGACGGGCGTTGCTTTAAAGAATAGCTTATTCCACAATTACATACTGCCTGGCCTGGCAGACTCCACAGTTTGCGACCGCGTGATGGTAGCAACGTCGCTTCATGATGACCCTAGGGGCCGTTGCGCTGTGACCAGGAGTCGTAGGTGTACAACTAACGGTTGATGTCCTCCTTAAATCGACAAAACCAGCTGCTGTGTCTCTGCGCAGTTGCCTTTAATTGCAATGAAGCCTTGTGTAAATCTCTTTCACTGCAATTTCAACTTGATCGAGAATAGTACCCTCTTTATGTTCTTCAATGCCCTGGTTTCTTCACCCTCTCTATCGATACTGCGCTCACCCCTGAACCCGCGCTTTCTCGTACGCATCCTGTCCCCTATAATGATGGTCCCCTATGATGATGGTCCCCTATGATGATGATGAAGTCATCTTCAAAGTCTACTAGCTTGAAATTCAGTGCTTGATTCCCCCGCTCTAGCGCAGAAATCCTTCCAGCCTGTGACGCGATGTCGCACTCTATCTTCTGTATCCAAGCCTTTGTTACTATCGAAGCATTAGCAGTGTCTTAAACCAGATGTTATGTCAATTAGCCCGAGGGAGATGGATTTGGCCATCACAAGCTCAGTGGTTGGCATGAGCTTACAACCAGCGAGCATTCCATTCAATATATATTCTAGGCTGTCTGCGCCGTTCATGGCACTATTGATAGATTCAGGCGCAAGAATTGCCACAGCATAAGCCATTCGTCGGCACCTCCTCGACATAGTCCGACCTCGTGCGATGTCGGCTTTTGGTTGTCCATTCCCCGTCTGACCTTTGTTGGACAGCGTACGGACGTGTACTACTGTCATGTCGAACTCATATACACCAGCGTCGACACGCCGGTGGCGTGGGGTCGAAAGGAACATGTGGAAGTTATAAAAGCCATGTAAAAACCTAGACATACCTCTATTACCTTGGAACAACTGCTCCTAGTTGGCTTCGCTATTTGTCGTTGCTTCGGACTCCTTCTGAATTCTCTCATTCCGATCACCCATCAAGCCAGGTATGAGACTCGGCTGGATTGCGTGCCTGCAAACGCTCGAAGACCATAGCAACAATGTCAACTCTGTAGCCTTCTTACAAAACTCAACCAGGCTGGCGTTAGCGTCATGCGACCATACTATTATGCTATGGGATGCAAGCAGTAGCACGTGTTTGCAGACATTCTTGGGCTATAGCAATAGCACAACCGCGTTCTAGAAACGGTACCATGACAGACGGCGGGTCGGACAGGAGAACTTGTTTTCAATGTCCTATGATCGTATGTGGAATGAGGTGCCGATAGCAATGTTCATGTATGGCTTTACATCAGGTTTAGTCATCATCCATCCACAAATCAGAAGCGCACACATCTTCGAACAATTCTGCTGGGCATCTAGGATGAATGATTCGATATTCCCGTCTATGTAACCGGTTTCTAACGTTACCCAATCAGCAGCCACGACTGTCATGGTGCCAGCCACATCAAAGTCATCTCTCGCCGGCATGCATGAAACTGTCTGCCACACTCCATGCTTCGTTGCAAATATCCAATAGCGAGAATGAAAGCTTTCTGTCTTCCCAACAGAGAGAAGACTAATTTTTGCTTATTGCAGTTAACCCGCATTGCAGATGTTGGCAAAGATTTGCCGTCTTTAGAAGAACTTTAAGACTTCGACTGACTCAACTTCATCCGAAATAACTTATACTGTTGTCGTTAAAGCTAGTGACAGAAAAAACTGAGAACTGCAGAGCATTGTAACAATCTGCAATGCCAATGGCAACGTAGCTTGAATAAACACCTGCAATACCCCTGACACTAATCTAAAGACCCTTACAGACTGCTTCAGAGAGCCTCACGACAAGACTGAGATTTACGCAACGTTTTTGGAGTGGTATCACCATCTGGTCGAAACAGAGCCATTTTTCTTCATCACAAGTTGGATCAGTGCCTCCTCGAATGTTTCTGGTAGATGTGTACGTACTTACCATATTCATGTGGCGGCTGCCTGAGATACGGCTGCCCTCCTGGCACAAGAACATCGTTACATTAACTATATCATGACGCTATTGCTCTCACGGATGCTGTATCGCCAGGACATGTGCACAATAAAAAGATGGGAGTAAATGCGACTAAGCTTACGAGAAAACCACTGTCTTGGGCAAGCCTGATGGTACCGTAACGAATCGGACTGGAAAAAATGACATGTCAAGGACGCTGATGATTCTCGCTGTAACCTTGTGGCGAGTTTATGCCGTTGTAAGTAGAAAGCGGTAAAGCGGGATGGGGACAGCAGACTTTCGGACACAGCAAGATGCTAGTCGGGGTTGGGGTACCAGAGCTCGTCGTCACAGATCACCTAAGCAATTTGTTTGGACTATATATCTAGCCTTTCTTACGCGACGGTTAATGTAGATTGCCATACCAGGGGTCAACAGTGCTAGGGAGGCCTTTGCGATATATCTCTAGAGCGATTGAACTGCAAGGCTCAGGACTGTGTCGGAACGTCTCCGTTACACAGCTTTGTGCATATTTTCTGTTGACTAGCAATCACTGGTCTACGTGTATGGATGCCCGGTCCTGGCTTGTACTTGGCAAGCATAAGAAAGTCGCTTGTCCCAAGTCGAACGATGTGATTAATGTCTCGCTGACCCCAAAAAACATTGTATACTCCAGTTCAGCTCGTTAATGAATGCTGCACTTCTAAATCCTACGCCACTGACGACACCGACTGGTTCTATAGGAGAATCCCACCAGTTATGCCGATGTTGCCGAAGGATTGCCGAAATCGTTCGCAGGCTACTCCCCAAACTTGAGAGTAGTTATAACCTCGAATTCAACGATATCGAGTTCAAATATTACGCAAGCCTACAGGATGTAATTGGTGGAGTCGAGGCACACTGTCATCTCTGTCGTATTGTTGCTGGACAACTCCATCTGGCGAAAGCCAGCTGATTACAAGAAGCATTCCAGAACGCCCGAACCCACGTATAGCAAGATGGTGTCACGGTTGAGGGCATCTCCTGCCTCACGTGCAGTTGCACCTCACCTCTAGTGAGACGAGGCTGCCTCTCCTGCACTAGCGCTGTTTACAGCTACCCATGTATACATACTGTTCGTAGCTTCACCTAATAAAACCTCAGTTCAATCCTCAAATCTTTCCGCACTGCTTGCACTCACTGCGACAGATGGTCTATACTGGAGCTCACTTCACGGTCGTCGCTGCCTCGACCAAAGACACTACCGGGCGTTTCCTAAGCGGTAGGAATGAATCTTCCTGGTCAGACTGCAGATTGCTTGCTTTGAATGGTCACAGAAGTTACGCGATCAGAGTACCGACTTTCTGTAGCGACGAAAAAATTATACCGAACACAAAGGAATACCCTGGGTCTAATTGAGAAAAATGATCCCGGAGGATTGAGATTTTCGAAGAGCGGATATCAAAATACGATGGTCCCGGACTGCCCGAGCCCTATTTCTTAGAACAGTTATACAAATACACTGCTTCTCGAAGCTCCAGGAGAATATTAATGATGTGCAGTCTATGCTATACGTACACGGAGTGCATTTTAAGCGTTTCTTCGATTTTTGACAAAGTTCTCAACCTAAAAAGTACTATATTTGTGTATGTACCTTTCCGGATCGTGGGTCATAGTCGCGGCTTGGTAAAAGCGTCTCATTAAACTGTGGCTTTACCGTGTCTGTGCACCCAATGCACGGATTCAACCAATGCACGGTTTAACGCTTTTAGTAGCCAACACAAATAAGGTTGTAGAGCTACGTATAATAGTTATTATTGCAAGATATTTTAGTGCAGTATTCTATAGACCTATGCAACAAAGTTCTTATACAAAAGTTATCTATATAAAGTAGTAGTGCCGCTGCTATAAGTAGTGTATATACAAGCTAGTAGAAGAGGCGTTGCAGGCTTTAAGCAACTACAAGCACCTACAGCATAACACACAGGCTTTAGTTTAACTGTAGAAGCTTTTAAAGTTATAGTCTTACCTCTTTAAGACTATTATATAGCTTTTACAGTGTTGTTAGCTTGTTTAGTAGTAGCTTTAGCAGCTTTCTAGGCGTCTATTGCTTAACGTTTTTCTGCCTTTATCTTTGTACACTCTTCCTTTTCTTTTGCCTGCTGTTAACACTTTTCTTCTTTAATCTTCTCCTTGTATAGCTTATTAGCAGCTGCTAACTCTTTTATCTCTGCTTTTTTTTACTTTCTCTCTTCTTTGTTCTTCTTATTAACAGCTATTTAAACCTGTGCCTCCTAAATAGACTAAGGAGACTATACTATTACTCTACTATAGTACTTCTAATACTATTATAAGTTTAATTGCCTACTAGGTTGCTTTTACTACTTTTACTTTAGGTATAGCTTTTGCTTTAAGCTATTAAGTTTACTATAAAAGAGCTCTACCTAAGTTAATAAGTAGTAAATAGTTTAGCTAAGCTTTTATACACTTATACTATATAAATCCTTTACTTCTATATATAGTATAGTATAAGCTTATAGCTAGTCTTCTATAGAATAGGCAGTAGAACTAAAAGTAGAGTAGTAAGCTAGGTATCTCTGTGTACTTAGAGTCTCTAACTTTAGGTAGGTATAACTCTTTAAATACTTAAGATATAGCTTAGTAATATATTACACAATAGAATACGCTAAGCTAGAGCTCTTAAAAGAGCTACTATATACCTAATTTAGAATAGTTTTAGCTTAGATATATTGCTTAGAACCTATAGAGAGTTTATAGACCCTAAGGTTAAGTAAAGGTAAGAGTAGTACAAACTATCTAGCTATTCTAGGCTATATAACTAAGCTAAAACTAATCTAAATTAGGCAAGTAGTAGCTCTTTTAAGAGCTTTAGCTTAGCGCATTCTATTGTGTAATATATTACTAAGCTGTATCTTAAGTATTTAAAGAGTTATACCTACTTAAAGTTAGAGGCTCTAAGTATACAAAAGTACCTAGCTTGCTAGCTTAACTAGAGGTAACTAAGCCTAAGCTTATAGCTGTTGTATAGCTAGGCTAGTAAATAGGTAGAAGTTAGGTAGAGGTTAAAGTAGCACATAACAGTACTTAACCTCTACTTAACTTTTACTTAAGCTAGTAAATAAGTTTAAAGTACTTAGTAGTAAGTAAAGGTTAGGTTAGAGTTGTATAGACTTTAAAGTAATAGTTAAGTTAGAGTTATATAAGCTAGAGGTAGAAGTTAGGTAGAAGTACTTCTAGTATAGGTAGAAGTAGAAGTTAGGTTATATAGACCTAGGTTAGAGTTAGGTTAAGAGTATTTACTAAAGTATATAATTTTAAGTTATAATAAATAGCTTATCTTGCTATAGAATAACTTTGTTAAAGTAAGCTTACTATAGTGTATAATAATAGGCAGTAATAATTAGCACTCTTACTACAAGATAAAATCTTCTATAATATTAGTACAACTCTTACTTTACTTTAACTTTAAGTAGAGACAACTTAACTTTTATCTACTTAGCACTAACTTAGCATAGGTAGAGGTTAGGTAGAGGTTAGGTACTATTACGTGCTACGTTAACCTCTACTTAACTCCTACCTATTTACTAGCTTACTTTTACCTATGCTAAGTTAATACTAAATAAGTAAGAGTTAGGTTATTTCTACTTAGAGTAGAGGTTAAGTTAGAGTTGCTAAAAACTTTACTAAAAACTAGCTTTGCTAACTCTAACTATATATAAAAAAAGATTTACAAGATTCTAAATTTATTGTTTTTTAAGAAAATAACTCTATTAGATATTAGAATTATAGAAAATTATTATTATAGTAAATTATTATATTATAGTAAATTATTATATTAAGTAATTATTAGTTTAAGTAGAGTTTATAATTACTTTCTATAGACAAGCTTAGAGAATTAGAGTTAGAATATAAATATATACACTAATTAGCTAAACAATGTTTTACTACTACTAAAAGCACTAAGCTTATTATAGTATTAAAGAGCTAGCTTAGAATCTTTTTACTAAATAGTAACTCTCTTTATATATATAGTATTTAAGTTAAGATCTAATAATATTAGCACTTATATTAAATTGTATTTGTAATAATATATACCTTTAAAATATTCTACTAAGAAAGCTTTACTTGCTTTTTAAATAGCTTTAATTGCAGAGTATTAGAAATAAGCATTGCTTATTACCTAGATATACTATGTAATTTTGCAAACAAAGTATGCAAATAGCAGCTTATAAAGAAGAAGTTTACTACTTTTTTAGTAGCAATAGATTTTGTAGAAAGTAATAGCTATAGAGAATTAAAACAGTTCTATAATAATAGCTTATAATAACTTACTACTAGGCTTATAGTACTAAAGCTTGCAAGTAAGTTTAGTAGATAAAAGTATTTTATAAGTAGCTTTTATAGTAAAAGGCTTAGCTTTTAGCTTCTAAGTAACAGCTTATATACTACCTTTGTTTTTAATATTCTTAAACTTTAGTAGCATAGTAGTAGTTATACAAAGTAATAGATAGGTTGTAAGTAGTAAGTAAAGAGTAGATATAGGTAGACAAATAAATATTTTATAAATATTCTACAGTTATAGTAAGTTTATTAAGCTCTATAGCTCTATAGCTTAGTACACAGCTATACTTATAATAACTAACTATAATAATTATTTCTATATATATAACTAACTAAGTACTTTTAAATAAGCTTATTTTAAAATAGATCTAACTTTAATTAAGTAAGTTCTCTAAATATACAGCTAGAGTTAATAATTATTAGATAATAAAGTAGGTAGAGTACAGCCTAGCTTAGAAAATCTGTAAGTAGAGATAGCTTTATAGCTAACTTGCTAGCTATTACTATAATAGATAACTATAATAAATTACTATATTATTAAATATAAAATGCGCTTTTTAATAGTACTATTCTCTAGTTAATCTAATGTCTTACAGTATATATATATAAACTATAAGTATAAAAGTCTTGTAATTTAAGCGTGTTCTTGTTTACTTATAGTATATAGGCTACTTAGCTTAAAAAAACAAAGCTGTAAACTAGTAACTAGTTAGTAACCTAACTATAACAACTACTATACTTATATATAATTTTGCATACTATTATTATAGCTATAAACTTTATAGAAGACGTCTAACAGCTCTATATTAAGTAAAAAGACAAGCCTAAGCTACTTGCTTTTACTAGTAGTTTATATATTCTAGATTGCTTTAAACTAGAAGAATAGAACAGTCTTATTAACGTAATTATTACAGCTACTTATTACACTGCTAAAGCTAATTGTAATAAGGCTTTGCAACTTAAAAAGCTAAGATTTGCTATGTCTTTAATTAGCGCAGCTAAGGTAGATCTAAGAAAAGCTACTTTACTTAGGCTAGCAAGCTAGGTACTCTTATATACTTAGAGTCTTTAACTTTAGATAGGTATAACTCTTTAAATACTTAAGATACAGCTTAGTAATATATTACACAATAGAATACACTAAGCTAGAGCTCTTAAAAGAGCTACTATATACTTAATTTAGAATAGTTTTAGCTTAGATATATTGCTTAGAACCTATAGAGAGTTTGTAGACCCTAAGGTTAAGTAAAGGTAAGAGTAGTACAAACTATCTAGCTATTCTAGGCTATATAACTAAGCTAAAACTAATCTAAATTAGGCAAGTAGTAGCTCTTTTAAAAGCTCTAGCTCAGCGCATTCTATTATATAGTATTTTACTAAGCTGTATCTTAAGTATTTAAAGAGTAATACCTACTTAAAGTTAGAGACTCTAAGTATATAAAGGTACCTAGCTTGCTATCTTAACCTTACTAATTTAATATTCTCTTTTAAGAGCTAGCTTAGTAATTCTATCTGTATAATTTAGTAGAGAACTAGAGCTTTACTTTGTAATAAAAAAAAAGCAGCTATTAGCAAAGCTTATAATACTAACTATACAGCAAAATATTAGCTTTTAAAAAAACTAAAGATAGTAGCAACTTATATAGCTAGTACTACTATAACAATACAGAATGCTAGAAGGGTCTAAATTATATAGGTATCTGCTACAAAGTATATAGAAGCACTAAGATAAACTATAGAACTAGATCTCTATTTCTATAGGTCTTGTATAAAAGAATACTTTAAAACTATCTATCTAAACTCTATAGAGACTTTCTTTCTTATACCTAGAAGCTTAGAGAAGACTATACTAAGGAGCAGTTAAAAGACAGATCTAAGTTAGGTAGTTGTTAGGTAGTATAAAGTAGGCTTAAAGAACTAGGCTTGTTCTTATATTACTCTCTTCCTTATAGGCAGATTATCTCTAATTCTGCAAAATTGTAAGAAAAATTCTTATACTATAAAGGTTTAAACTTTAAGAAGGCATAAAATATATCTAACTTTTATCTATCTTAAGACTCTAGTTTTTTTTTACTATTATTAACCTTTATTTAAGTTTTACTATATAAGCTATATTAGCTACTTTATACTTATCTATCCTAGGTAAGCTTTCTAGTAACAATAACTAAGCAAATAAAATTATTACTAAGCTTATAGCTATTATAAAAGCCTATACTATAACAAGGTAGCTTTTACTAAAGTTGTAGTAACTGTAGAAACGCGTTTAATTTACTTCCTAATTAGGTTAAATTGCTTACAGCATGCTTCTTAAGTAAACAACGCGTGCCCTGCTTATTTTTATTCTCTAACAGACACTAATTCTTGCTGTAAGTACCTTAAATAACTTTATCTAATTGCTACTAACTATTACTAGGCTTGTTTTTTAGTTACTATGCTAATACCTGTCTCTTCTAGCGCTCTTGCAGTAGCCTATTAGATTATCTGCCTTTGTTTAATTTAGGCCTTTGCATAGAGCTATAAAGTAAAGTATAACTTTTATAAAGTATTGTTATTAAAGTGTACTTATTACATACTTTAAAACAAGAAGTGTTATCTAGTTTAATCTTAGTACTTTCTTCTTATTAGTCTTTAGGTTAACTTTTAAATAGGTGCTAATTTATATTAGACCTAAGTATAATACTTTTTAAAGCGACCTTGTTGCGTAGAAAAAAGAGTTAAGAGAGTTAGAGGCAACAGCTACAAAGGCTGTTTATAAGACTACTTAAGATAACCTTTGTTAGTTAGCTTATACTTTAGCAAGTATTATATAGGTAGTAACTGCGCAGCTTAAAAAGGTGTTAGCTGCTAACATATTACTTTATTAGTACTACGTCTAGCCTATTACTAATTAAGCCTTAGTAGAGGTAATAAAAGCGCTTACTGTGCAGGTAAGGTCTCTGCAAGATAAAGTAACAGAGCTTAGGCAGGTAGTAGTATCTCTGCAGGCTCTAGTAGTTAAAGCTCTATAACAAAGCGCTAGAGGCAAAGGCCTAAAGAAGTTAGTACCTAAAAAGGCGTTAGCTAATTTAAATACTCTCTTAATAGACACTAAGGAGATAAGCAACGTTAGTAAAGCTCTAGCTTAATTACTATATATATAGTAGAGTAGATATTTTTCTTTATTACTTAGCTAGGTTAGTAAGAGTTTAGAGTAGTCTAGGTCTTCTTTATCTTTTAAATTTATAATATACTTACTTAAACTATTACTAGCTGTTTTCTTTTTAAAATTTAATTTAATTTAGTAACTACTTTAAAAGACCTAGTAATTACAAATACTTATTATAAAACGCTCTTAGCTTATAGAGAGTGTTCTTAAAGTTTTTTGCTAGGTACTAAGTAGAGTTAAGGTTGTATTCTAGCTAACTTACATAGTACTTTAAGCGTTATTAGACTAGCTTACTTATAAGTATCTCTTATACTTTCTATTTCTTAACTCTTTAAATTAAGATGCCTAAAAGTTTTAGAGCTTCTTGTCTAGGTAGAAGGTCTGCTAGATCTTTATAGAGTATATCTAAAGTAAAGATATTATAAATTTATAAACTAAGAAGAAGTTTTAAACACTACAAATAACTAACTTACTTAAGAACTTTAAATAGACCTTCTTATAGGTTAGATAGCTTTTAGCTAGGACGCTTAATAGCTAAGTTCTTAGTTAATAAGTATACTTTATTACCTACTGCCTAGTTAACTAGACTGTAGTACTTGTCCTTAGTAGCTCTTATTTGCAGCTGTGCCTTTTCTATATTCTCTTTAGCTACTTTCTAAGCTTAGTGTATATAAGTTACTAGAGTAAGTGTATTCTAGTAGTTTAGGTTGTTACAAGGAGCTGTATCTATATTAGGTCTATTCTACTACTAGCTTTGTCTAGGTTTACTTCTAAACAATACTTAATAAAGAGTTATTCTAATACTAGAATAAAGTAAAGTAAGCTGTGTATAGTTAATAAGTAGTAGCAATTTAGACTAGTTATCTTAATAGTACGTTACAAACAGTTATAGCTACTAGTTAATATACTTATTTATAATCTCTGTTTAGCTGTTAGTTTCTTTATAGTAAGTAGTAAAAAGCTTAACTTTAATACTAATAATCTAATAAAACTTAGACTAGAAACAGGATACAAACTAAGGTCTATAATTAGATACTATTAACTTAGAAGTATAACTAAAACAATAGACCTATTAGATAAACAAAGAGGCTATTTCTTATATAGTTATTATCTTATAGTATAAGATAGTAATTGCTTATTTTATTAAATAGTTAATAATAATAAGTATTTAATTGTATCTAGCTTTATTCTTTAGAAAATCTTTAAAATATATATATAAGTGCTGTATAAGTTAATTAGAGATAAGTAGCAGGTAAAAGTACTTACAGAGTTAGGTCTGCTTTAAATACCTATAGTAACAAAGAATACAGTTTTGTATATATTATTTACAGCTAGCGCCTATACCTTGCTAGTAATACTATTAAGATAGTAGCTAGTAGGTTTTCTTTATACTTAGGTAAGTAGTAGATACTTAGTTGTAAGCTTCTTAGATAAGGTAAGTGCACAGCACTAAGTCTAGAACTACACATAGATAATCTTAGTATAAAAGCAGACTATTATAGATTTAATAGCTAGAAGCTAGCAATTTACGCTCTTTTTTAAAGGCTTAGTAATTATGCCTTAGTACAGCTTTAATCAGCTCTAATAAGTCTAACTGTATCTTAGGTTGCAATGTGCAAATAGCAGAGACTAAGAAATATAAAAAGTAGACCTAGGCAAAGTTAGAGTTAATATAGCTATAAAGCTAATAGAGTCTTAGTATTACTTAAGAGTAGTTATCTTCTTAAGCTAACTTAAGGTTAGCTAGGTCTTACTCTCTTTAGCTAAGAATATCTACTCTCTTATTATTCTTCCTTAGAGTGTACTTAATTTAGAAGTTAAACAGAGTAAGTACCTCTGCCTACCTAGCTTGTTAGGCATTTAAGACTTTAGTAGTTATAAAATATTCTAGAGAATAGTAGTTAGAGTAGACACAGATCTAATTTAGCATAGATATTAGCTTAGCTCTCTACTTATTAAAGGCCTAGAAGATAGTAAAAAGCTCTTTATTATAGATCTTCTAGTTAAGCTCTAAACTTAATAAGGAATAGCTGTAGAATACTGTAGAGTACTAGCAGTTGTCTGCGTATTTCTAAGATATAACGCTAGCTACTACTTTATTTAATATATTAGTCTTAAGCTTTGTTTTACAGTCTAAGTTAAAGTAGCACAGAGTTAAGATAGCTAATAGGCTCTGTTTAAGCTTCTTAAAGCTAACCTAGTAGTCTAGAGTCTATCTAAAAGTATTTAATAGACTTTGTAATATAATTAAAGGTTTTACTACTTAAGAAAACTTAGGCACAAATTGTTAATAGAAACTAGTAAAGCTTAGAAATAATTTTACACCTGTTATAGTTATAAGTAGCTTCTAGTCTGCTAAAACCTATACTTTCTTAGAATTTACCTTAATACCTTTGTTTATAAAGATATACCTAAGGTACTAAGTATAAGTTATATAGAATTTACTTTTCTTAATATTAACTTACAGACTTATAAAGTAAAGATATTTTAGAACTATTTTAATATATGTCTAGTAAGTCTAAGCGTCTTTAGAGTAGATAAAGATATTGTCTAAGTAAGTAATATAGAAGTTATCTAAGTAGTTAATTAGAATGTTGTTTATATAGTGTTAGTACGTAGCAGGGCTATTATATAAACTAAATAGTAAGACCTTGTACTTATATATACTATAATATATCTAAACTATAGTATACTCTTTAGAAGCAAAATCTATATAGATTTAGTTAAAAGCTAATTAAATATTAAACTTTGTAAACATCTTTGCCTTAGATAGTTAGGCAAGTAGCTTGTCTATATAGAGTATTAGATAAAAGTCTTTGTAAATTAAATTATTTAATTTATAATAGTCTATATAGATATACAGGCTTTTATTTAGTTTTTGTATATATAGTATAAGTAATATAAATAGGCTTTAGCTGTGTTTAATCTAACTATAGTACAGCTATTCTTATATAAACTTCTTAGTAGCTTTAAGTTCTTCTAGGTTCTGTTTGTACAAGAAAAAGTAATAGTTTAGTAAAAGTTCTTCTAAAACAATCTTATAATTATAAAAGTAGTGTTCTAAAAGGCTTTTAGCTTCTGCCTTACTAAATATATTAGTATACTAAGAGTATTAGGCTAGTAAGTGTTCTTAGATTAGTTAGGCGTTATTAGAGTTATCTTAGTTACACTTTTTTTTTATAATACAATTTATCTTATACAGATTAGTTGTAAAGAACTTGTTTTACAGTTTCTTTATTAAGAAGTAGAAAGTATTAGCTAAAAGCGTAGTAATAGTAGCAACCTAAGTTAAACTAGTTACAGGGGTATTTACTACTTTATTAAGTAGCACTAAGAGTTGCAAACAAAACTTAAGCAACCTTAATATACTTTTTATATATTAAACAGTTATACTAAAGCTATATTATTACTAATACTCTTTTTATTCTTATAGAGTATCTTGTTGCTCTATGTTTTATTAGGCTTTGCCTTCTCTAAAGAGTTGTTGCAAAGTTATTAATAGAGGCAGCGCAGAATTATATAATTAAAAGTATTTAGCAGGCTATATTAATTAAGACCTATCTATATTAAGTTACAGCTTAAAACACTTTAGCTGCTTAATTCTAATAATACAATCTTGTAATCTAAGATCTATAATAATAAAAAAGCAGTTGTATACCTTTTAGCTATTAACTATAAGGTGTAACTATATATACTAGGTTACAAGAGAAGTAATTTAATCTTAGAAACTTTTAACCTAAACTAAGAAAAGTAGGTTTTAAATAGGTTTATAAAGTAAAGTAAAGATAGAATATACAATATTAGAGTTTAAAAACAAAAATCCTTAGGCGCTAGTGTTTACTAAAGAGTAGAGTTAAACACTAAGCCTTTAGTTGCAAAGAATAGTAAAAGTAAAGAAATAAGGTCTGCTAAATAAATAAGATAGTAAGAGATTAGATAGATTATATTAGTTTAGGCCTAGGTAGAATAATCTTCTTAGGTAGAACTATTTCCTATAAAGATTATATTAGTCTTATTAAAGTCTTCTTTAGTATTAATAAAGTCTTTTTGTTCTACCTTAATTTTGCGCATATAGAGTACTGTACAATCCTTAGTAAAGTGTTCTAGCTTTCTATAGTTATAGTAAGCTCTTAGAGTTATATTCTTTTAAAGTGTAAGTATATTAGAGAGTTAGCAGAGTATAGAAGTACTCTAGGCAAAGTAAGTAGATTAGCTAAGAGAAAAGTAATCTTATTAACTTGTTGTAACAGAGCTCTGTTTTATATCTAACTAAGGTGTTCTTATTAATCTTAAAGGTTGCAAAACAGTATAAGTTAGTATAGTAAGGTTGTTTCTCCTTTCTATATTATAAGCAGTTAGGTGTTCTACTATTTAAAAGAAAGAATTATACTATTACTGCTTAAAGCCTAGATTAAGTACTTAAATACTTAGAAAGATTTTAGTCTATATATAGTAAAACTATTCTAATTAGAGTACCTTTTCTTTAATAGCTGTACTAAGGAAGCAGCTTTTAAAAGTAGAGAAAACTTCTAATTTCTCTATTTAGAGTTGATTAAAAGCTGCTTAGCTTTCTGCCTGCTTGTTCTTAGTAACAAAGTATGTCTTAAGAAGTGTTATTATCTCTTCTATAGTATAAGAATAATCTGTTTTATTGTTAGAGAAGTACTAAGGTTCTAAGTATTCTTTAGCTAATCTAGATATATAACTCTAGACAAAGGCTATATATATATATACACTCTAATAGTAGTCTATATTAATATTAAGTTAGTCTTAAATAAAGGTATACTATTACTAAAAGGTAAAGTTACTTCTATTAGTAAGAACCTTAATGTTAGAGGTTTTTTTAGAGAGCTTCTTGCATACTATAAGTACTAAGCTAGCTTTAGATAGCTGCTTTATAGTAGATTAATATAGTATACCTATTAGTAGTGTTTTTGTTGTTAGTAGAGGGCAATCTACTAGAGCAAGACTAGCACGTAACTAAGCAGGTTCTTGCTGCAGTTAGGCTATCTCTTCTAAGAGATTATAGTAAGATAGCTCTAAATTAGATCTATTATTAGTAGTAGACAGTTATACTAATATAGGGCCTTAGAAGTATCTAGTCTCTAATTAGTTCTAGAACTAAGTAGTAGGTTCTGTAGTAGTGCCTAATATTAGAGTTGTATCTAAATTAAGTAGGTTATTAATAGTCTTTAAGTATTTATCTTAGCGCAATCTAACGCAGCTTTTCTAAAGTTATTTCTAAAGCAGTAAGTTGTAGAAAGTTCTAAACCTATAAGCTTTAGTTATTAAGAGATCTTTAGTATCCTAACTATTATATAAACAATTTAAAGACTTGTTTAGTTTAGGTATAATACTCTAGCTGCGCTTGTATAAATAACTAAACAAACTGTAGCAATATTATTATAAAGCTATTACTAGCTAGGATAAGTTTTAAAGTACAATATAATAATATAAAATACTAGAAGAGTCTAAATTATATAAGTATCTGCTATAAAGTATATAGAAGCACTAGAATAAACTATAAGACTAGATCTTTATTTCTATAGGTCTTGTACAAAAAGATACTTTAAAACTATCTATCTAAACTCTGTAGAGGCTTCCTTTCTTATACCTAGAAGCTTAGAGAAGACTATACTAAGAAGCAGTTAGAAGACAGATCTAAGTTAGGTAGTTGTTAGGTAGTGTAAGATAAGCTTAAAGAACTAGGCTTGTTCTTACAACTGCTAAACAGAAGACTAAGATCTAGTAAAAAGCTAAGAAGGATCTTAACTAGACCTACTACAATATCTATAAGAGTAGTTAGTTATTACGTCTTGTTATTATATCTTTATTCTAACTAAATATAGCAGAATAGCTTAAAGATAAGCTTAGTACTACCTATAAAAAAAAAGATGCTATTAATTATAAGATTAATATATATAACTATTTAATATCTATCTCTAAAGTTAATACTGCTATTAAAAAAAAGAAAGAGTTAGGTACTAGCTAGGTAGCTAAACGCCTGTTTAGTGCTAGTAGTGCCTTAAAAATTATCTTTTAAAAAAAGTATTAGAAGAGTCTTAAGAAGCTAAAAACTAACACTTTTAACTCTAATACTAAGAAACAAGAGTAGGTTAAGTTTTATAATAAGCTTTTACTAAAGAGTCTAGCTATGTGCCTAGATAATAAGCAAGAGTAAGTTATTACATCTAATTATTATATATATTTACTAATAGTACTAAGCAGTATAAGCCTAATAATTACTTAGCTAATCTAAGCAATAGTAGCCTTTTTTTAACTGCAGACAACCTTTATATTATAGGTAATAATAGCAATAAGTATAAAGAAGAACTTAAAGATAATAGTGTTAAGCTAGAGGTATACTTTGTAGCTATACTAAATAAGTATAAGACAGATAAGTAGTATTAGCAAGCTTTTATAGAAGAAGAGAAAACTAATTTTAAGAGTTTTAGCAATTTAGAAGACTTAGCTAGTAATAAAGAGAATAAAAGTAATAATAATAATAATAACTAGTAGATATAAGCTTTTAAGTGCGCTAGCTACTTAGTAGATTATTATTACTAATTAAAACAGCTTAGACCTTAACAGTTTCTTTTAAAGTTTAATTTTACACTAGCTATCTATATCTATATTGCCTTAACTGTAAGTATATATTATAATACCTAATAGTAAAAAGCATTAGAACTAAGTATTTACTAAATTACCTAAGGTCTTAAATCTATTTGCAAATTAAAACGCCTTTATATAGCTAGCTATCTACTATGTTATAACAATAATAATCTTAGCAGGCTACTATTTTATATGTAGTATACTTAATACTTGCTTTTAAAAAGAAAATTGTATAGCTTGTTATTAACAACAATTAGTTATTCTAAATAGTTAAGCAGCTATTATTTTAATAGTTTATATACTTTCTTTAGCCGAAGGCTGTATTAACTAGCTGTTATAAATTTAGTATATTATTTAAGTATTAATTTAAAGACGCTAAGGTAGCACAGCTTTAAAACCTTAGTAAATACATAAAGCTATCTATTGTACTTAATACCTAGACTTCTAGTAATTACCTAAGCTTCTTAGCAATTAAAGAATACTATATTAATAATAAGTAGAAGCTTTAAGAGGTACTACTAGATTTTATCTCTATGTAAGGAAGGCATACTAGAACGTCTATAGCTAAGGAAGTTATATAAGTCTTCTAAAGTACAAGTACTATAAAAAGGTTCTTAGTATTATATAAAATAATATAAGTAATAATAGTACTTTATTATAGTTAGTTAAAGCTCTTTTAGCTAAAGAAAGTTATATATAGAGCTCTAGAGAAAATACTATTTCTTACCTTGTATACGTAATTAATCTTATTATTAAGGATATTATATTCTATCTAAAGCTGTTAGCTTCTCTAGAAATAGAACAGAGAGAAATACTATAATTACGCTACGTTTAAAATATTTTAATAGATATATTAGTACCTAATTCTTTTTATAGAGTAAACTTTCTTTTATTATAGATATTTATTATATACTTATATAGACATAGCTAAAGACTATTATTATTATAATTAATCTATTGCTTTAATAATCTAAGAGGTTTTTAGCAACCTAGTAGAACCTACTAGTAAGCAAATGCCTATTAGTTATTTAGGACATAAAAACAAGGTAGAATTCTATATATAATATATATAAACACGCAGTTAAGCTTTAGCTATATATTAACAAATAGCTTAAGTAAGAAATCTAGCTAAAAGGCACAAGTTTTAAGGCTAATTAAGATACTGCTAAGGTAGATTTTAAAGACCTTAAGAAACTCTGTCTTAGAGTATCTAAGTAGTACTATCTCTAGGCAATTACACAAATACTAAAGAACTTTAAAGTAGTAATAAGCTATCTAAGTAAGAACTATAAGCTTTATATTCTATATATCTAGCTTATATATAGACGCCTTTTTAATTTCTTAGAAGATATAACTAGCAAGCTTAGAGAAGATATTAACAGGGTTAATAGTAATAAGTAGCTAGACGTTGTTTAGGCTGTAGTAGATAAAGGTTGTGCAAAGTTGTTAAAATACTATATAAGAATAAGTAGAGATTAGAGTTTTTTTTTTAATTATATAATAATTCTAGACCTTATATAAAAGCTAACTACTTATAAAGTACTATTATTATAGTTTATTATTATAGCTATATACTAACAAGTTCTAGAATAAGTTGTATGAAGTTTATTATAAGTATACTTACTATTAAGAATTTCTAGACTATGTAGACTACTATAATAGTACTAAGACTAGAGGTAATAGCCTAGTCTCTAACACTATCTGTTACAAGCTTAGCTAGTTAGCTTAAGCTTGATTAGATAGCTTACCTATAAGGTGCTTGTTTATTTAGCTTACTACTAAGAAGCTCTAAGCTTCTTACTTAAGTACTTACGTACGCAGCTTAGCTACAAATATAGAACTACTAAATATTTTCTTTATATATAATAATATTTTATCTAATCTATAGTAAAAGTACTAATTAATTAATTTAATTACTAGAGTAAAGTTTTATAAGCTTGATAACAGTTATAAGCCTAGCTTTCTAAGCATAGTAGATCTTTCTATATACTTAGTGTTAAGCTTGTTAGACGCTACTTTAACGCTCTAATTAAATTTTTACACTATTTATCTTATACTACTAGGCTACTTATAAAATACGTTATAAACAAGCTAGTGCTCTATAGCAGCGCTGCACTAAGAGCTAATAGAGCTTGTTAGCTTAAGACTAGAAGCAACTAGCCTAGTTAGTACATTTAACTAACCTAAAACGCGCAGCTTAGAGATATATAGGAGCTTGTTAACCTAGATAGTCTTACAGCACCTAATATCTATAAAGGTGCTCTTTGTCTACTAAGAGAGAGCTCTATAACAGCTTATCTTACTAACTTTAACAGCACAGATTAAGCTACTCTCTTAGTAGAGACAGGCTCTACCTAAACAACGCATAGTTAAGCAACTACCTAAGCTTAGTTAAGCCCTAAGTAATACACTTAGGAGCTTACTAAATATAAAATTAAAGCAAGCAAGTAAGTATTAAAGGCAAAGTGCTTATAAAAGCTATAGAACTAGGTTAATATAATAGTTAAGCTAGTAATTATATTAGCTATAACAGTGTAGCTTGTTAATAAAGGTAAAACCTCTTTCTAAGCTCTTATTATAAAGTTAAAGAAGAAGTTTAAGCTAATAAGTAGTAGCTTACTTACCTAGCTACGCGTAGAGTACTGTGCACACCTTAAAGTAGCTTGTTAGAGACAAGTAGCTTTCTAAGAATAGTTCTAAAAATAGAACCTACTTTACTTCTAAGCTAAGTTATATAAGCTCTTAGAAGTAAGTAAAAAGCTTACTACTTAGAACTTTCTAAAAGTAATTACTTATAAGATTGTACTAGAATAAGGTTGTACAATATACTAAAGAATTATCTAAAATAGTATTCTAAGGCTCTTTATACTTATACTTAACTAGGTAGCTAAGGTGTTTAGTATATTAATATACAAGTATATAATAAAAGTAAGAAAAGATAACTCTAGTGTTTTTACTACTTTTAAAAGCTGCTTAGATAGTGCTCTAGTACTTAGAGTACTCTAGAGCAGCCTAAGCAGCTTAGAAGAGTACTAAGGCTATTTCTGCCTATACAAGTCTTAAAGCTATAAGTATAAGTAGTAACCTACTAAGTATTAGACTTTTA
>JAFISE010000262.1:0-33582 GCA_022560025.1 Stagonosporopsis chrysanthemi
ATCTCCTCGCGTAGTGGAGTTGGAGGGCTTCAAAGTGATCAAGATTGGTGGGGTGCGCGACTCGCTTGTATGCGCGACTCGCTTGTCAAACACGTTACGCAATTCAAATCATAGCTACTAATCACACTTTGATAGAAGATCAACGTGTACATTATGGTAGCTCAAACGCAAAAATGTATGCAAAACTTGGATGAACAACGTGCGATTACTGAACTGCAGACCACATGACTCTGTATACATGTTGATAAGCCGAGGCTCTGGGACGCCGTTTTGCGGGGCCGCGGCTGGGGCTAACACTGCCGATCATCATCATTCCACATCAAGACATAAGCTGCAACGTGCTTTCCACATTGCCTATCCAGTGCATTCATCACTGAATCAAGTATCACGCACGGGTCTACATAGCGGCAGGAAGAGCTAGTAAAAGGATACCAGAACATAGCGTTAGTCACCATGGCCAGCCAGTACGCCGACATTAAATTTGAGATCAAAGGGCAGATTGGAATCATCAAGGTAAGCAATCGAAGTCGATAATCCATATGATGTATAAGTGTTCTCTCGAAGACAACTAACGTGTCCCAGTTCAACCGCCCTAAATCCTTGAACTCTTTCGGTGGCGACCTTATCCAAAATACCATTTCTGCGCTCCGCCATCTCAATGAGCACCCAGACACCATCTTCACCGTCATCACCGGTGAGGGACGCTTCTTCAGCGCCGGTGCAGATGTCAAAGGCGTTGCTTCAGATGACGTATGTAACTCCGAACGCGTAGCGCTGATGGGCCGAAGCATCCGCTGATCAAAACGCGCAGGATAACCCGAGCGACTTGGCTGTGAAGAAGATGAAGTTCCTGCAGAGATTCGGATACGGTACGCATCATTCCTGTGCTCAAGATTACCGTCTTGGACTTGTGAGCTACGCTCCAGACAACATGCCAACTCATATCCCCAGCCCAAGAGCTTCTTCGCTCAATGATCGACCACAAGAAAGTCCTCATCCTTGCCCTCAACGGCCCCGGCGTCGGTGGCGGCGCAGCCTGGTTCCCTGGTGTCGCTGACATCGTTCTCGCCTCCTCATCCGCCTGGCTGCAATGCCCCTTCAGCGCGCTGGGCCTCGTCCCAGAGAATGGCTCTGCGCTCTCCTTCACGCAGTCCATCGGCGTGCACCGCACCAACGACTTCCTGATGTTCGGCCGCAAACTAACCGCCCAGGAACTGCTTGATGCGGGGCTGTACAACTATGTATGGGAGGAGACGGGGGATGCGTTCCATGCGAAGGTTGTTGCGTTCTTGGAGGAGCAGTTGAAGGTTAATGATGGGAAGAGCATGTGTGAGATGAAGAGGCTGCAGAATGAGCCGCTGCGGGATGCAAGATTGCTGGCGGTCGTAAGAGCGGTGGACGCGCTGGCCGAGAGGTTTGTGGAGGATGCGCCGAAGATGAGGTTTGAGGCTAAGATTAAGGAGCTGGATGAGAAGCGGGCAACTCGATCAAAGATCTGATGGAAAGTGAAAAAATGTGTTTGAATACCGCTGTTCAATTATTGCTCGTTAATTTTGAGAGGCTCGCCATCTTCTCATCTCCTTGCTTGCTTAACCACTGCAAGCTTCGATCGCACCGGAACATTGTGCTCAGGATTCTCAGTATCAGGGAAGCCCTCCAGCTCAATGCCCTTCTCGAAAATAACGCAATGGGTGCTCCCGCCGTAATGGAACATACCAAGCTGGTCTCCCTTTCTGACATGATCACCCTCCTTGACCGTGGTATCGCACGTACTGACTTCAGTCATACCAATACCCAAGAAACAGACAAGCCCAAGATTCTTGTTGTCGGCTTCTATAAAGATGATGGCACGCGTCGCCGTAGCCGTAAGATAGCCCTGGCCCGTCTTCTCACCCTCAGAGTCCATATTTCCCTTAGCCTGCGGATCACCAATACCTGCAAAAAGGGGCTCGGAGAAGTACGTCCCGTCGACTTTGTAGGATTTGACAATCTTGCCACTGATAGGCGAGTGCCAGCGGTGGTAGCTCAGAGCCGAGAGGAAAGCCTGGTAGACCGTTCCGCCGATGAATCTTTCGTGCCATGGATCATGTGATAGCATGTCTTTGAGTGAGTAGGGCTGACCTTTCGCCCAGAATGTGTCGCGCGCGTTGACGTCCCGTGCAACTTTGTAAGGCTTCGACTCGCAGCAGTTGGCGATCACGTTGTCGTCATCTGGCAAGGCGACTGGTCTCTTGTCCTCCTTCACAGCGCGAGTGAAGAAGTGGTCCCAAGACGTGAACCCTTTGTATTTCTTGGATGGAACACATTCGAACAACTCGTCGAAACTGTAGTCTGTCTGGCCAACATTAGCTGTCATAGCAAGGTCCTCTGTGCCGTGTTTGCTGAACCAACCACTCGAGTCCTCTCCGAGCACATAAGCGGAGTCAGGCGACCCCAAAAACTCTGCCCAGGCGTTCAGCGTCTTTTTGAGCATCTTGTTGACATCGGGATCTAGGAAGAAAGCGAAACCACTAGGAGTGCCCATGGGCCAATCGAGAATGGCGTTGAATGGAGTACCGACCATGCCGACCGAATATTCTCTATCATTCCACGAGGGTGCAGTAGTCAAGAGATGGTTGAATAACTCTAGCATGTGCTGATAATCTCGAACCTGCTTGTGTCCTGCAGGATCGTCTGCGTACGGCTTCTTCGATGGGATCTCCTCAAACATCGCGTTAACGAGGAGGTATATTCTTGTATTGTTTTCGATGACCTTCTTAAACTCCTTGACAACAGGATGGAAGTCTTTCGGGTTCTTATCGACATGTTCAACGATGTCCGAAATCCAATCTTTGACATGACGATGGTCTACATTACTCGCTCAGTGGTGTGCATGATCGCTTGAAGTACCATTGTCTACCTGCTGGGAGCCATGAACCCGTTCTGTGCACATGATGCTCTTTTGGAGCGTTCTTAACGCTGTCCTGGTGGGTGTTCGATGCCATTGTTGATGCTGACTTCTTGTAATATGTTGCCTAAGCATCAAAATGTCATTCGAGATAGTGACAAAGTCATGTCACATTGACGTCATGTGGGCAAACTTTCAGCAATTACCTAGTCGCTTCAGCTTCAGCGATTCTAGGCCCAAAACTCAGTTCGTCATATGAAGCAATGGGCTATCCAACTGCAGATGACTCAGTGCTCTTGATGAAGAGCTATGTGTGCCTGACGAAACGTTGAGACGCAGCAGAAAAACGTTGGCTCCTCGGCATGTATACCAACAAACAACCGGCAGATCTCGCAATAGAGTCAAAGTTCCACACCGCAAGGCGTATATTGCACGCTCCTTATGGTCCGCCCAGAACCTTGTAAGACAAAGCACGGTCATGGAGCGGGCGATGTGAGCACAGCGGGAGATCCCTCCTGCGCTAGCTTGTTTCGGGCGGACCCTTCACGCGTCCATCCTTCCCGTCACGAGCGGGTCCCGTCAAACGACAACACACATTGTCGTTTCCATTGCCTCCCCTTCCGTTCATCAACCTGATACGTGTGTGTGCGCTCCTGTTGCCCAAAATATCAGCCCTGCGCTGCGTTGTTCCCTGTCGACGTTGCCGTGTTTGGATGAGCTGGAAACATGTTGTCTCAGACATGCGCTATCACGGCACCAATCGAGCACCACCAAGCACGGTACTCTATCCCGGTTCTGATGGGCCTGGTATACAATTGAACACAAACGGCTTGGTCGGTACTGCAGTGCCCGCCTACAGATCAATGGTACATATGCCCAACAGCACCCCTTGCGTCTATCCGCACGCCAGGTGGGTACTTGGAAGTATCGTGGAAACACCATGATTCGCACGCGAGTAATGCCGACGTGCTCAGTCTCACTGTTCGCTTTGAGTGCTCGACACAAGTGACGAAGTGGGGCGCTGGCCTAAGATAGCCTTCTCCCAAAGCTGAGACTGTTTCGGGTGTACTGGTGCCCATTATTTGCGCCTTATACAAGAACGCAAACATTTGCGCTCGTCTCTTTTTCCTGATCCTACAATCCAATTCTGAGAGCCTTTCGTTCCATTGTAATCGGTCCCGAGAACTTTAACAACTACTTCACTTCGATAGTGGGATTGCAATATGGTCGGAACTGGAGCCCAGCAGCCGGCACGGATGCGCCTTCCTACTATCACGGCGCATGCTGCACAGATCATCCTGGCGGTCGTGGTCTTGGGCCTTGCAGCGTACGGAGTCGACTACATCTCGTACAATGTGCTGATCTACTCCATCGCAGTGGTGAGTGGTATGATTTTTCATGCTGATACAAATCCTGAACCGCATACAGGGTGCTTGCAGTGTTCTCGTTTCATCATGGATGATCGCCTCCAAAACATTGCTTGCCAAGTTCGACAACATCTGGATTTCTTTCGGCCTTCACGCCTGGATGCTCATGCTCTGGATCGCCAACCTTGGTGTCACTGCCAACCTGGCCAAGGAATGGAGTCCACAGTGCGCCTTCGACGAGGAAGCCGATAAGATCTGCTCAACATACATCACAAGACGGGACACTACCTTCCGCACATACTATGGCGCGCTGGTCGCAAGCGCAGTCCTCATCGGACTCCAGGTGTAGGTGTCCACACCCCGACTCAGAAGGCAAGACTGACGACCAGCAGCCTTCTCTGGATCGGTACCACAGCACTTCTTGCACTCGACCTCAAGCGTCGTCGCTCGACCGTTTCGCCAGCCCCCAACGGCGGCCCGACGCCACGTTTCTCGGCCGACACCCAAACAATTGAAGGCGATTATGAGAAGCAGCCGAATATGTTCGACAGCGTTAGTGCAGCACCCTTCCGCGATCACGCATCACCAGTCTTACCTCCTGCATCACCAGACCTCGACCTTGACCAAGTAGAGCCTTTCCAGCCGTACACTCTGGTTTGCCAACCACCAAAGTATGTTCCCCTTATAACGTTCGGTGATAGCCATGTACTGACTACGCTCCTGCAGTCTCACTCTTCCTGAACCGGCAAGGAGGGCATAGATGGGCTTGAATCGCCTATTGCCGTTTTGGAGAGTATTCCAGTTGCGTGTTCCCGAATATGAAGATCGGGATTTCGTCGTGATATTTTCAGAGGTCGTGGATGTCGTCCCCACCGAAAAACGCAAGCTGCGCTTACGACGGGAAGCAGTTAGGTGCTTGACTCGCAGAGAGAGAATGATACCCAAAGAGACGATCATGCACAGCCCTTGGCTTATAGATCACTTGCCCTTGTGATGACCAACAGATACAAGAAGCTCCGACCCATCAGACACAAGCTTGTGACCCCCAGTTCGATACGTACACGGAGTCCACCCCTACGCGCCCCACTCCCTCCCAACATACACATCTTCTACACAACCAGCCTGTATTCTCCTCGGGGTATAATCCGCTCACCACACATCCTCAGCCCCGACCCTACACTCCTCGCCGCCCTCCCTCACCGTCTCCCTCCCTTTATCCCGACTAAGCGGCTTCCGCATATCAAACGCATCTTCGCCATCATTGTAGTAATCCACAACGCGGCGAAATACACTATACCCCATCTTCCTGTACAGCTCCTTGGCAATCTCATTGCTCGCGCGCACAAACAAGTCGACGAACCAGCCGCCCGCGGCGTCGGACGAGCGCTCCAGCGCGTTGCTCAGCGCGGTCGCGTGGCCCAGGCGGCGCGCCGAGGGGGCCACGGTGAGCGCGGTGATATGGCCGTGCCAGGGGAGGTAGTTTGGCTCGAGGGCCAGGGCTTCGGTCGGCGTGTAGGGGTCGATGGGTGAGGGGTAGGGCGAGGACTCGAGTTTGCCGAGGACTGGGCGCGGGTCAGTGTCGCGTTGGTGTGTTTGGATGTTGGAGGGGGAAACAAGGGAAAGAGTGCGGCATGGGAGCGTACTGTAGCCTTCTATGTCGCCGTCCACGCCCTCGATTACCTGGCATAGCTCGGGCCATTTGGTTAAGTATTCGAGGTAGAAGCCGATGTTGTATGTTTCGGTCAGGTGGTCGAGGTTGGTTGAGGAGAATTTCAGCAGGTCATCTGGCCGCATGGGCCGGATTGTTGCCATGGTGAGAGGCTGGTTTGCGTGGGTGTGGAGGGTTGCGGTGTGGAGGGTGTTTGGTGGGGTGGATTTGCTTTCACGATGTGGTGCGCATTGGCCAATCAGGTTGCATAGGCGCCGCGGACTCCCGCAGGAGTCAATTGTGCTCTCGGTGAGGGCGTCTGGAGAGAACCAATGTTGATTGTTCACTGCAGCAATGAATCGCAAGTTGTATAGGCAAACCATTTCAAATTATGACAAGATGTCCTCCAGAAGGGTATATAACACTCTATCGTATCGCAGAACACACTCTCAACCTTAATGCACGCAACGCCTCGCCCTCGCCATGCGCCCTTGCTCGACAATTAGATCCAAAGACTCAGACGATCCAACCTCTGTCTTCGCCTGCAGCACCTTCTCCCACTGCTTGGGCACAGCAGACGACCTTGCGGAAGAATTTACCGACTCAGCCGCTTCCTCTGTGATTTCGATTGTGGTCGTCTTCAAAATTCCACAACGCTCAGAGATTGCACTCCAAACACTCCCGTGCCGCTCCTCCTCTTCACTGTACTTTGTGTTGTCGGTAGAGCTCCCGTCACTCCCATTCAACCCCTCGTCGCTTTCGACGGAGCTGTGTACCGTGCTGGACTGTCATATGTGAAACGAATCCAAACTATTACCCTGTCCATACTTATTTTCTCTTATACTGTTCGAAGAAGAATGGTTCGCGGCGCGCTGCTCACTTATGCTCCGCCGTGACTGAGAGTTTGAACGCATAGAATCGATCAGCATATTCCTGTGCGCTGCAACGCCGTTGCGCTCGCTATACCGGTCGCCGCTCGGGCTCGCGACGCGATGCGTATACCCATAATCATCTCTCAGATAATCACCGGTGAGGTCTAAATCATCCATCCTGCTGCTCAGGTCGCGCGGTTTGCCGAAGGGCCCAGTGTGGTGCGGCTTGCGTACATCGTTTGCAACAGGCGGCGCTTGTCTGAACCGTCTGTTTGGCTGCGCATGTTTTTCCTCGTCGACGATGACAATCATCCAAATACCCACGCTGCCACTCGAGCCGAGCAGCGGTGTACAATGTATCCATCGCGGCCGGCCTTCTTCATAGGAATCGTCGAGATTCTGGACAGCATGAGGGAGCCAACGAATTTTCGCAGTTACGCCTCGCGAACCATCACCGAGGGCATCGCGCACGGATTCGCGTACGCGGTTCGAGCCGCCGATGCGATCAAGGAAGTGTGATTGGAGTATGCCGGGGACTCGGAGGGACGGCGATGTGAAGAGAATGCGCAGGGATGGGGCTGGGCGGACAAGAAGGTACTAGGTTCGTCAGTTGCCGTTGTGGTAATGGTTAACGAGTGGCATCTTACATGCTTGTACGGTCCAGCCAATCTCCCCTCGGGTTTTGGGGGTGGCTTCTCTGCCGTCTCCACATCGAACGTCGACTGGTCTTGGATGAGCAGCCTCGGACGTTGCACTCCGTTCGACTTGTCGTCCTGGTCTTCGAGATGATCCCGGTGCATGTTACCACCAAACTTGCGAACGGTGTCAAGTTCGCCGTGATTGAACATCTCGCTGAGCTCCTGAAACTCATCTTTCGCTTCTTCATGTGGTGTTATGCCATCTTCTTCGTCGAGCATGCGCTGGAATGCCTCAAGATCTGCCGCGTCCTTCACGAGACCAGAGACGTCGATTTGGGCGCCGATGAAGTAGCGGAGGTTTCCTCGAGAGTCGAGGAGCGGCGCTTGCATGAGCAGATTCATGAAGGGCGAACCATCGCGCCGGCTGTCACACCATTAGCATGTGGCTGTCAGATGATCGTGATTGCTGCTTACTAGTTCAAGAAGACCTCACTGTGCTCCTTCCCTTGCAAGCACATTTCTTTGAAACGCGCAACACTACTGCGGTTTGTCTTCGGGCCCTGGAGGAAGCGACAATTGCGTCCAATCGCATAGCTGACACCGTATTGTGTGGTTCTGTGGAATTCTGGGGCTAGGTCAGCACCGCCAAGTCTCTCGGTTTGTGAGATCCATACCTTCTGATGCAAATATGATGGGATTATCCTTCCGTGAAGGATCTGTCAGGCAGAATACCTCCGCCAGCCCTTCGCTAGCCTCGCGCAGTAAAGGCGGCAGGGTCCCAGTGACACGCTTCGATATGCTCACGCTTACGACCTGCGTGAAGATGTGTGTGATGAAAGCCGGCAGGTCATCTCGCACTAAAATGTCGAACGCCTGTTTTGCCTTCTCCTCCAGGACCCCATTGACTGTCGGCCGTGCCTGAGTCTCGGTGAAGTCAAGACCAGGAATCGGTTCGAGTGCTTCTGCGACCGCGTTGGCGTAGTTAATCGCCCGTAATGCCTTCAAAGCATCGAGATAGTAGATCAGAATGGGTAAGGACTTCGGTCGTGCTACACTGAGGAAGGAAGTGAAGCGGAGAAGTGACGGCGTGTCTTTGAAGATGGCGCTCAGGTGCTGTTTGGAGAAGAGTTGCTCTGAGCGAGCCTCAAGTGAGAAGACTTTCCGGTCTTCGACTTCTGGTTCAACGAGGTCCCACGACTTAGGGTCGTCCTCGAGTAATGGAGAGAGCCGGTCGCCATCATCGAGGACAGTCTTCTGCTGTAAGGGAGCAAGCGCACTAGTTGCTATCGACGGCGTGAATGACTCCTGAGAAATGACCGAATCGGCAGAACTGCGCATGGTGGTAGGCGCTGTACTTGGAGCGCGTACTGAGCTCTGGCCTGTTATGCTGTTTCGCCGTGACGAATTGAGCTGGGCAGACCGCTGTGACTCGGGCGTCTCAGACATAACAAGACGCCGTAATTCTGGTGATACTTGGGGTGTCGTTGCGATATCTGGCGTCAAACTTGATTTCCGTGACGACCGCCCAAGCAGACTTCGCCTCTTGATCTTCGTAGTGAAGTCACTAGAGCTGGGCAGGATCAGCGGCTATGCATGCAGGCAGTGACATGAATTACAGCTTACCTTGTTCTTAAGGGAACGTGGTGGGATATGTCCCGTCGAACAGCAATGTCGGGCGGTGCGGCAGAGTCGTCGTCCGAGAGCCAACTCCCGTATGCTTTGCTAGGGGACGACGTGATTGGGGTGTGGGTACCATTTATGCCATCGTGCATCACAGCAAAGTCCAGGACCAGTGGCTCGTTGATCGGACTCCCAGGATCCTTGCGAGCTTTGGCGTCCGCGTCGGGAAATCCCCCAGCGATGACGCTATCGACGTAGACCGCCGAAGTTTGCTCGCCTATACTCCCCATCGAGGAAGCTTGGACTCTGCTTGCGTCGATGTCACGGGCGGGGGTCCCAGATATTGGAGCTGACTGTGTGGAGGAAAAGGTACTATGAGCCGATCGTCTCTTGTGCTTGAAAATATGCATAACAACTGGGGACACGAGTGAGACACCATTAGATGGCTTTAGAGAAGTTTGACTTCGAGATTTGACGGAAAGGTATTGGCAGCGCCTGGACGCGAGCTCTGAAGCGCGAAATGCGGATCCATGACGAGAACTCTCGATTGAGATAGACGTACCAAGGGAGCCAGCTGAAAGCTTGACACGTTGGGACAGCGTCCTTGCGGTTGGGTCGGCCAGAGACTAGTCCACGACCGGCAAACGTTGGTGTGCAACTTTTGACTCGATGATGGCCACTGTCAGATCTGGCAGGAACAAAACGATCCAACTAGCAAACCTTAGCCCTGGGGTGATTAGCCAGGCCAATGACACTTCTCGGGAGGACCCGGTGCTGCAGAGTCGGTTCAGAATGAGGTACCCGTTCTGGTTGAGGCCTCGCTGCAAAACAAAATGTGAAGCAAAGCAAACACTTCGTTGTCGGAGACAGGTCCGAATGTTCGGAGACGCGACGCACAGTTACCTGTCAACATGTAGCGAACTGTCTGTGCTGGGGGTTGGCAACGTCTGGCATTGATGCAAAAAAAGCAATACGCGTAGCACCGCAGCAAAGAAATTCTCCATTCGACCACGCATCTAACGCAAATGCAGGAGGTCGGTTGGGCGAGCGATCCCAACCCCACAGAGGCGCGTCGGTAGTCTCGTCTTCACGCCCGTGCAGAGTCCCTGCTTGATTGACAGAGCCGTGCCATCCTGGCGAGATCCGGCGCGGCTGTTCAGCCGACGTGCGCCCGTGTTCGAGCTGCCAACGGTTGCATTTGATAGTGAGGTCGATCACGATAACTGGCGCGTAGGAACGTTCCGTTGTGCTGGCGTAGAAGAGCACGTGTACACCCGTGTCATTGTCGGCTGTCACGGCGGCTCTTCGCTCCCACTACCGGTGCGCTTCTGGATGGTGTTTCTTGTGAAGATGGTTTCCGTGCTTCCGTCTTCAAAGCTGTAAAACAACATTATTGATGACTAGGATGAGTTCGATTCAAGTCGGTAAGTAGGTTCAGGGGGCCATCGCCCCGTCTGCAGTCCATCTAAGCCCACATGATCGAGTCTCGATGGCGTCCAGGAACCCTCCTGCGCAACTCGGTCCCAAAGCCTGTTCTGTTCCTGGTATTGGTATCTAAGGTTTGCAGGGATGTCATCAAAGCCTTGTGGCCCAAGACGCTTTCCGGAAGCGTCTTTACACGTCCCGCACCCCTAGGCGCCCTACTGTCTACGAGACAAAGTGGACGAACAGCGTGTCTGCCACGAGCAGATCGTCTCGCAGTTCGCCGAGCGCAACGTTTGCGAAATTGCTTTCGAAGCGCTACTACCCCCGACGTCACCGAGACTCACTATTTAGGACATAGCACGGCAGCGAAGTTTGGTACGCCAGTGTAGCTCTGCAGGGCGCTCGACATCCGCCTGGGCACCTGAACCACCGGGTCCTGTCAGGGCAAGTCTCTCGAGTACAGTAGCTTCAAGGTGCGGGCCGTGTGCGGCATGCAAGCTGTCAAAATGCTGCTTTCGCAATGATGCTTGCTGAACTAGCTGGTCCGACTCCGCTCAGATATCAGTCCCTCGCGCTCTTCATCCCATGATGCAGCGAGCTCCTCGTCATCTTCAAGGTGCTTTTCTGACCCTCTATACAACACGTAGTGCTGTAGCATGAAGATGATGTCGAAGATGATAGTGATGTTGGACAGTCCAAATTTGACCGGATTGCCAGTCACGCCCGTCCAGTCGTGCTGTAGAGACGAGTCAATGACCAGCTGTGCTAACGACAGCCACCCTCCGGCAAAGTCCATGAGCATTGGATAAATGCTCCATCCCACAGTCGACTTGCGCTTGTAGTTGACCCACATCTGAGGGATGTACTTGCATATGACGGTGATCAATTTGACGTAGCCCAGAACGTAGATCTGTGGTGCTCGGTCAGTCTTGGGTTCATGGTCTTGTCCGTGCCACCACTACTCACCACATCAATCCATGCCCATCCACTAGCATCGTATCCACCATCCCTCCCGCGTAACCTCACCATGACGATCGACCAGACGATCGCTATCACACAGGCCCAGAAAATAATCAAGATTGGCCTGCTGGCTCTCTGTGTCTTGCCGACTTGGAAGCCCCATATCCATGTGAAGAACTGGCTGTAGCAGACTATGCACATGACCGCGCCATGCGCCGCGAATAAAAAGTCGTTGAAGCGCACAGTCGTCTCTGGGGCTTCTGGGTGTCTATGTGCATATTGCGCTCGTATTGTAGGCGAGTAGAGGAATGATGCAGTGGAGATGGTGTACATGCAAAAGCCGAGAACGTTGAGCGTGGGGAAGTCAATGGCAAGGCCGAGCGTGGATTTGCGTCTGTAGTTCGATATAGGCTGTGGGTAGAAGCTACCAGACTGCAGGTTGTGTAAGTCAACGCTCGTAGCCTATTGCTATGTCCAGACGTACCCAAGACAGAAAGTATGCCCACCCAAGAACTCTCGATATGGCCTTAGCAAAGGCCTCGAGCTCCGGAGAGGTCATGGTGAGGTTAGAAGACGGTTACGACCGCGGTTGAAAGAGTGACATCAAAGACAGGCAGAGCTATCTAACACTCAGGCACATGAGGCGCAGACAGGGTATCACGCTGTAAGGCAGGTGGTGTGGTTGCAGGGCATCGCGAGCAGGCGCCTGATGTCGATACGTGACTGTCGAATTGCGACAGCGATAACGCGTGCTGCCCGCGGGCATGCATCACCGACAAGGATCGTCACATGCCGAGCCGCTAGTCTCATACAGGGTCCATACTCAGGGTACTTGTACAAAGTCGCCGCTTCGGCGCTTGAGATGAAGGGCACGTCTCTGAAAAGGGCATTTTATTGATTTCGGTCACCTGCTCAGGTTTTATCGTATGATCTGACCTTAATACCTGGTTCTGCTTCACTAGTCAAAGGTAACAGGTCGAAGCGTTGGTATCAGCTTCAACTGGCCATCGCGAGCATTGCCGCGAATCGGACAAGACGCCTCACTCACGTCTTGTGTCGCGGCCTTCAAGTAAGACCTTCAAAGCCTGTGCTTGGGCATCGAAACATCCTTGGAGGGTCTCACCGACCTGAGACTCGAGGTACTCAGCTGCTGGACCACTGAACACCTCCCTGCTTTCGTAGAGCACCTTCCCACGCCCAAGGTCACTGACAGCTGACCACCGCTCTGCCTGAAGGCTGGAGTCTCCTAAGAAATCCCAAGCGAGCCGCCCCTGTCTACGCTGCACGTGTGTGACGTTCTCGTAGGAGTACTGGGTATAGGCCTCAACATCGGGAGTATGTTTGTTGACCGGCAGGGGCAGAGCCGGGATCTGAGTGCGTAGAAACAGGCGACGTCCTTCTTTGGGGTACTGGTCACGGAGAGTAGCGTTTTCTGATGAAGTCATGATCGAAGCGCGCACGAAAGGATTCCATTCTGGATATTTCGGGAAGTCGGTGAGGGCATTCCAGGCGGCATTCTTTGTGCTACGAATCTCAATTCGGGTGCTGACGTTGAAGACGCCCAGGGGGACGTCAGGTAGGTTGGTGAAGGTGGACAAGACGCTGGTACTCTGGACAAGCAGCAGCAAGCCGAGAGCTTTGAAACGATTGACGGTCATTATTGAGGTGACGAAGAAGAGGCCTAAGTGTATCCAGCTGCTGGCCTGAGACTTGCACAACTTGAAGAGTCGTACGCAGCGTGGAGGACACTTCTTTAGACTCCCGCTATATACCTGATCACGAAGAGGCAAGGAGGGGAACCTGCGTATATTGCTGACGGTGGAGCTCTGGGCGAAACCTGTCACTACCGAGCCGCTTCTATCTGCGTACATAGGCTGCGCCGGTGGTGGAGACCAAGATAGGTGTAGCGCACGGTAGAGTCTTGGTGGACAAGCTCGGTCGAAGAGCTGGTTGATTGAGGTAATGAGGCGGCCGGTAGGATCGGCTCCACAGTTCTGAGCACAAGGCTGGACGCTCCTGTCCCTACAAGTCTACACCTGTCCGTACAAGTCTACACCTGTCCGTACAAGTCTACACCTGTCCGGAGCCTAGTGGTACCTAGAGCAGCCAGCTAGCTGGGCAGGGAAGTAGATGGAAAAAGGAAGCAGAAGGAGATAGCTTCTGCAAAAGCAACGTCGATCCAGATCCAGTCTAATCTGACATGGCAGTGCAGATTGCGAGGTATGCAGCCTGACAATGCACGGGCTGGGGCCTGGCAAGCCCAGCGGTACGCAATCTATCCAAGGTTGTGCCACGAAATCCATTGGAAGTTCGGCAGGCAGTCAGCATCTCCCCCACCTGCTGCGGCAAGTGCTGTTACGGTACCCTCTTTGTCAGCATTCAAAGGGCGTATCAAGGGAAGTGCAGGTGTTGAGGTGTTGAGCGAGCAAGGGTCTGGCGGAACGGGCTGCTGTGTCGCAGAGAACGTCATCAGAAGGGTTCGCGGCTGTACCCCGCATCTGCAATGGCCATGCATGGCTCCTATCGATTGCGCAGGCTGTCGATTTGCGGCGTTGAGGGGTGGATTGATTCAACACGCTGCTCAAGCATCAAGAGGGCGACTGGCAGCGGCGGCTGCAGCAACGTGCGCTTGTCCCCGGGCGGATACCGCTATGGCGACGAGGTCACCCGCAGCGCTAGCTACACCTGAGGGGCATGGGCGTGTGCGTGCTCTGACCTGAACGCAGCAAGATAGGAGTGCCACAGTGCGTACCGTCTTCACCACGTCTGCACGCTGCTCAACACTTTTCTGCCGACTATAAGCCTCGCCGCCCCCAGGCTTGCGTGTCTCTCTCTGTTGAATCCCTTTGTGCGTCGAGGCCCGAGGAGCTCCCGACACACCTGCAGCTCCCGTACCGCGGCTGATCGACTGTCAACAAGCTTCCCCGCCACGCCGACCCGTCCATTCGCCATTCTCCAGGGACAGGCTGCGGCTTACTGTGTAGACGCTCAGAGTACTGTACATACAGAGTACGGATTGCGGTCACTTGCGCGGCTATCTGTCACAGTACAGGGTCCACTTGTCCAGCTGCTCCACGGGCTGTTGCATGACGCAGCGCTCGGTCTTAGACGGTCCAAGGCACTCACGCGCCGGGCTCCTCCGCTGCTGCCCTTCACCCGTGCCCTTGCTCCTCCACTCCACCAACAGCCCCCAGCAGAGACACCACTCTGCACCCACCGCGCCAGATTACGCTCCCGTTCTTTGAATGAGCCCTTCGCCCACCCCCGCTGCCGAGTACACGAAGCCGGTTTCCAACCTCGCCCACCTCCACCAGCAGCAGCGCAACCGCCTCAAGGTGCAGGACACTCCCCAGCAGCGCGGGCGCAAGACGAGATATGAGCTGGGACGAGACAATAGACACGGGGAGAGAGTTACACGCATCTACCCGCGCGAGATGTGAGCGACACCGTGCCTTGGCCCCCCACGCTCCTACTGACTCTGTCACAGAACCAAGTCCCCGCCCTCCGCACAGCGCTTCGCCTCGGCCTCTCCACCCATAAACTACAATGCAACCACCTCGCCGCTCTTCTCGGCAATTGGTGCCACCAGAACCGCTGCCCAATATACAACCGAGTGGACCAAGTCGCTGCCATTCTTTGGCGGCCAAGCCTCTCCAGGCAACGGTGGGATAGCCATAGCAGGTTCGCCGCCGACGTTTCAGCACTCGCCAGGTGCTCGAGACGGACTGTACATGCCGGGCATGTCGAACTCGCCGCCGACCCTCGGAGGACGACCGCTGAGTCACCCAAATCAACAAGCAACGTTCGGTGGCAGAGACCGCAGACCCTCCACCTACTCACAGTACACCGGCCGCCCGTTGTCACAGAACTTCGCTGGCAACCTTCCCCTGCCACATCAGCCACAAGCACACTTCTACGGTGCGCCGGAGCTCGACCTTGGCCTGGACGGACTGCAACATGGAGACATTGTCCCAGGCGAAGGCGGTTACTTTTGTGGTTTCGATACGTTGAGCATGGCTGGCGATGAAGCAGCTCGAACTACAGAGAACGTTCTGCTTGTAGGTTCGCAGGGCGGGCTGGATGTCTTCCGAGTCGAAAGGGGTAAGCTCGACATCGTTGGTCACCTAGAAGGCCTCAGGGGAGGCGTCATCGGCGCCAAAATCCTACCTTGGAGCTCCAGAAAGGATCCATTTGCAAATTCAAGACCTCTGATTGCCCTGACGCTGCATGGTCCCGTTCTGAAAGAAGGCCGCAGTAGCCACAGTGGTAGCGGCTCTTCTTCCGTCATCGACGACTCCGCTTCCGAGTCTCCCAGCAGACCAGCAAGCAACGACTCCTCGGCACACATAAATGGCTACCAGACTACAGTCGAGATCTATTCCCTGAAAGAGCAAACGAAGCTGGCTACGCTTTACGCTAGTCCTTTGGCGCCTTTAGTCACTCCCGTTGGAAGCCCTCTCTTCCAACCTCCTGCTCCTGTAGGAGAGTTGATGGTCGATGCAAACGGCAAGTTCGTGGTCGTCGCGTCAGGTACGAGTGGAGAAGTCTTTGTCTTTGCCCCTTATGTCAAGGATCACAGGGAACACACCGAGCGATTCCGCTGCATCGGCAAGTTATGGACATCTATACAGCTACGTGAACGGACGGTCCCTTCAAGTGCCTCCAGTGGCGCAGATGGGAGCCACGACGATGTCCCGCCTGAAAAGTACGGTGTACCCGTCTTCTCCCTCTCAGACCGCTGGCTTGCCGTAACACCGCCTGCGTCAAGCTCATCGTACTCGGTCAACGGCACTGCTCTGATCTCTCAATACTACGAACGGCCTGCTGGAATCGCTCACCACACTGCACCACCTCAGCCATCGACGAATTGCGCTGTCGATGCCCCAGAGGTGGCTAGTCTACTCAACAGACTGACGAGGGAGGGCACTCAAGTGGCGATTCAGGGCGCGCGCTGGGCCACTGAAAAAGGCATGCAGGCTTTCAAGAGTTACATGAACAAAGGCTCTGCAAACAATTTACCGTACCAGGATCCTATGCAACACTACTTTCCACCCACGCATGGACACAACCAGGCTCAGCCAAGGCAGGAGACGGCCGTGGTTGCAATCCACGACCTGCAGAAGCTCGTCGAAGCGGAAGAATCCCGAAGCAAAGGCGCTCTGCAACCGATCGCGGTCTTTCCTGCGGCACATGGCTGTAGCTTTCTCTCGTTCTCCCCGACTGGTCTGATGCTCATGACCATCAGCACGAAGGGCGATCTACAGGAGGTATGGGATCTTAAGCGCATCAACTTCCGAAGAGCACGCAAGACCAGCAGGGAACAAGCACTCGGGCCACACGTCCGACAGGTCGCTCGCTTCTCCCGTATCACAGTCACAAACGTGATCGATGTAGTCTGGTCTGCTCCACGCATCGACAAAGTGGCTGTCATCACAGACAAGGGGACAGTGCACATGTTTCTCATGCCAGCCTCAGCTGCCCAATGGCCACCCTCCAGAAGGGTTCGTCCTGCAGGGGCAGCAAAGTCAAAAGACGATGTAGTTCCGGCGAATGGGGGAGGTGCAGTTGGATCTGCCATGCAAGCTTTCAACGGCACAGCAAAGCCTTTCCTCAGCGCCGTCCGTGGTCGAGCCGCAAGCAATGGCTCTCGCTTCACGTTCAGCAGCCTTGGCATGACTCCCGCGGCAGGCGCAAAATCTAGCAAGGCTGTTGCTGCAGGCGTTGGACAATCTATCAACAGCATCAGACGATCCGGTGATAACAAGCTGGCTCTGCCCGTCTCGCCAAGTGGTGTCAAGCCTTCCAGTGCGCGATGGCTCTCAGGCAAGGGCCGAGGGTCGATCGGGTTGGTGTCAGGTGGTGTACTGCAGATCTGGCGAGTCCAGATGCGGCCTGCCACTGGTAAAGGCAAGTCACCAAATGCGACATCCATCTCGAAGAGAAAGATGGTTGAGTTCGGCCTTGCTGCAATCTCAGATACAGCGTTCCCTCCCTGTATCGCCGAGCAGCTCTTTCCCCAAGCCGGCGACCAAGAGGTGACAAGCAATGTGTACGGAGAATGGATACCCCGAGCTTTGCCTCGCAAGCCTGCCGTACGCGGCGCCAAAGGAGCAGGCACGGCTCTGGCACCGCTCAGTTTCTCTGAGATCGAGACAAACCCGCCGTACCAGCCATTCTACACCGATCGACGGGTGACGCGCTTCGTCTACTCGCGCCCTCTGGCCAGTGTGCACGAGAGCAGCAGCGAGTACCAGCCGCCGACACCCAGCCTCGCCAGCAGTCTCCACCACGAAGACTCCACCACGCCCTGGCTCTTCGGCGAGGAGGTCGATGCCATCCGCATCTCGTCTCCAGCAACGCACAGCCACGACATGGAAGAAGATGAGTTTCTCGCTGGAGTGGCGGCTCGCATCGAGAACAAGCTCGTCCTCAACGACGACGAAGAGGAGGTCGAGCAGGTGGTTGTGACGACGCGGCGGAGGCGGGTCAAGCGAGAAGGGGAAGAAGGCGAGGAGGGGTTCTTCGAGGATGATTGTGAAGTGCTGGACTTTGCCGAGGATCGAGTTTGACGTAGCTTGTCGCATGCACGTCTAGCTGTTTCCCGACCATGGGCGTGGCGTCTTGCCTCTGCTCTGTATCGCTCTCATACTTGAACTGCGCTTGCTTGCTTGCTTGCATACTTGCCATTTGTCCTTTCGTTCCGTGGCGCACAGGTATGGTCTGCTTTGGCGTTGCGCCTGCTTTCCGCTGTCTGTTTCCTCTCCTCAACCCCATACTATACCGACACAAGATACCACCATCGTTGCGTTGCGTTGCGTTGCGTTGCGTTGCGTTGCATTTAGCTAGATAGACCAATTCCATCCATCCATCCAACCATTCAATCAACAGCCACACACGCACTTAGAGCCGAATGCAAGCCCAAGGTAGGCATACAACGCAATGTGGCATTGCAACTGTCATCTTCCATCTGCACAGCAGGATGAAAAAAGGAGTAAGAAGAAGAAGAAGAAGAAGAAGAAGAAGAAGAAGAAGAAGAAGAAGAAGAAAAAGTCATTCATCTTGTTTTCGGACCAAAAACTAACTTGGTCCCGAGCACGGTGGGCTCTATTATCTATCTATATGCGTACATACATACATACATGTACAAGCGGCGTGGTTGGAGGTGGTGTTGTGTTTTGGGTGGTTAGGGGGGGTAGTAGGTGGGTGTAGTAGGTGGTGGGGGTCGTTTAGTGAACATTAGGTGGGTGAGGAGTATCGCGACGCAGCGCAGCATTGTCTCGCCGCTTTGCCCCCTTTTTCCCGCGCGAGCTGCGTTATCTTCTCTTTCCCTCTTGCTTTCTCTTTCTCTCCTGAGCTCGTCTCTCCCGAGCTCGTCTCTCCTCGGTCTGCAAAAGCACAATTCGCTAATGGGTATATACGCTCCTTTCTTTTCTTTCCTTTTCTTTGCTTTGCTTTGCTTGCACAACGTCCAGTTTGGTGTGGCGCTACTCCGTGGTGGCCTGAGGTATGGGTTGTGTCTGCGTGCGTGCGTGCGTGTGTGTGTGTGTGTGTGTGTGTGTGTGTGTGTGGTTGTGTGGCTGTGTGGTTGTGTTTGTGTATGTGTTTGTGTGGTTCGAGGGGTGGTGTCTTCCTCTCGACCGTCTCTTTGCTGCGATGTTGGCGAGCGGGAGGGATTCTCCTCTCTTCTGCTCTTTTCTCTCGCATTTTCTCGCGCCGTCTCCTCGCTGCTCTTCACTCGGCCGCGTCGCTTCGCTCCGAGTCTTCGCTCGGACCCGCTGGAGACTAACTACATCCTCAACGTGTCGTGCTCGCCCGTCTCCCTGGGCGTCTGCGAATCCGGCATCTGGACCAGGCCCGGGGCATACGGATCCTTGCCCTGCCGCGCTAGTCATTTGGCGCTCTTGGGCCACTCCATCTGCGTGTGCGGCTCGTACAGCATGAACGTCTCGTAGCGCTCGCCTCGCTTTTGCGTGCGCCGCGTGCGCTCCCCAACCTCGACGCCTGCGTACAGCACCGGCTCCCACGCCATGACGTCTTTCCAGCGCCGGATCAGCTTGCGCCAGTAGCACGCTTCGGCGGCTTGGGTCAGGTAGCGTTCGCGGAAAACTTGGACGTTGTTGTCGGCGATGCGTTTCGCTTTTTCTGGATGGTCGAGGAGATCTTCCATGGCCGGGGCGAGGTCGGAGAAGTCGCGTTCGACTTCGACAAAGTTTTGGTTCGAGCCGTTGCTGCGGAAGAGGTAGTGGTAGTGCTGTATCCACTGGAGCTTGTGCGAGACGATGACGGAGCGGCACAGTTGGCGGTACTTGAGCGAGCCAGAGTAGCTGCGTCCTGTGGCATGTTAGCTAGACTGAACTGCATGTTGTGATTTCAGACGCACCCTCAGCATGTGCAATGAACATGTAATTGCACTGGTCGACCGGCCCCAGAAACTGCTCCTTGAAATTCGGATCTGTCCACTTGAGCTGCCCAACATCGCTCCATGGCTTCCCCTTGGCAGCGTCTAGTAACGCCCGGCGGAGCTTGGGCGCGAATGTGATTTTGCCCCGCCAGACCAGTTTCTCCGTCTTTTGGTCCCAAGGCTCGATGCTTTCCCGCGCGACGGCCTCGCCGGCGACCTCGTCCAGCGTGCCTATTGACGGCATGTCCCAGCTCCAGAAGCCAAAATCGGGAATCAGCCAGAGGTTGTGGTCCTGTGCGCGGCGAGCGAGCGACCACATTGGTTTTGTGGGCTGGGCGGGCAGGTCCTCGACGGAGAAGACGAACTCAATGTTGGGGATGTCGGCATTGGAGGGGGCGGCGAGGATGGCGCGGTACATGGCGCTGAGCGAGGCGAGGGCTTTCTGGCGGTTGATGTTGTCGACGAGGAACGTCTCGATAATGTAGAGCTCACGGTCGTAGATCATGGCTCGCACCATGCCCTTGGTCAGGTCGAAGCTGGACAGATCGGCCTCGGTGACTTTCCCCCAGCGCTTGCGCACCTTGACGGCGCGCTCAATGTCCTCGTACTGGCCGGGGAAGGCGCTGTCGCACTGGGCCTCGTCCAGGCCGTAGTTGTTGCGGTCGCGCTTGTAGTTGTACAGCCAATTGGCGGCCTCGTCGGAGGCGTTCTGGCCCAGGACGACCTGGTTCGCGGCGCAGTCCAGACAGGTGTCGCAGGCAAAGTTTGTGCTGAACTCGCACAGACAGCGGCCGGCGGGCATGACCTCGCGCACGAGGGGCGGCAGGGTCGGGCGCTCGGTGCGGGTGCCGTAGAGGATGGAGCAGACGAGCAGGAACAGCAGGGCGCAGGTGGAGACGAAGAACATGGTCAGGACGTCGGTGCCGGCGCAGCGGCGGCGGTACATGCGCTTGTCCTTGCGCTCCTCGACGATCCACAGCTTCTCCATCATTGCCGCGAGGAGGGGCCGGGGGAGCAGGAGGCGAGGCAGCGTGGCAGCGGAGCGCGGCGGGCGCGTGGTGGGAGTCAGTGGGCGTCTCGAGCGGGCGACGGCGACATTGAAAGGGCACGGCTACGGACACGGGGGCGATGTAGCAGGCAAGACAGCAGTAGGCGGGCGTGGAGGTGGGAGCGGCGTGAGGACAAAGTGCTACAGCGGGCCCGGCATGGCGACGTGGGCGGGCGACGAGGGCAGAGAGATGGTTAGGTCACAAACGCAGCAGCGCGACGGGCATGGGCACGGGAGCGGAGAGGGTGCGAGGCTGTGCGGACGACGAGGAGCGTCTGGTGTGGTGGAAAAGGAGCGGTGGTAGCGCGCCTAACGGAGCGCGGCAGGGGTCTGTCTCTCTGCAGCTGGCTGGCGGGCGGTGCTGGCGGGCGGTGCTGGCGGGCGGTGCTGGCGGCTTGCGCTTTTGGTGAGAGGCCGCAGAGCTGGCCCGCCGTCTGCGACCAAGTGCTTGCCGCGGCCAGCGTGTGCCAGCGTGTGCCTGTGGACGGTCGCCTGCGCGGGGCACCGAGCTGTCAAGCACCGGGCGACATGCCCTGCCTCGCAAGCTCCAGAGGCAAGCTCCCACCGTGCGACGAGCAGCAGCCTTGGCGGTCGAGCCTCTCCGACTGCACCACAGCACAGCACAGCACGCCGGACAGCTGCTGACAGCGACGCCGCGTCTCTGCCTCAGGACGCTCACCGCGTCGCTCCCCGAGCCTCGCCCATCGTGATGCAATGCAACAATCATAGCACAACCCGCAGATCCAACCTTGCCCGCCCCCAAATCTCCTTCAGCCTCAACCCCACACGGCGCGGCCTACCACTGGCCGGCGCCTGTCCACATCCCTCCAGTAGGTAAATTTGGCAGTCCACAGCTGCCCGCCCTGGCCCACGCTGGCGGCTGTCGTTTGCTGCACCAGTATGTATTGCGTTGGCGCCGGACATTTTCCAAGCAGGCCGCGCAACGACCGTGTAATGATAATAACTACTGTATGCATTGCGTCTTGTTGGTTTCGCGAGCGCCATGCTTTGCTTTTGCGAACACCGAAGCCGTCATGCTCCACGGCCATGCTGGTGCTGTGCTGTGCTGTGCTGTGCTGCCGTTTTGTGCCTGCGCATGTCAGCGGCAGGACACGAGCGCGCCGGAAATGAGAAAAAATTTAAAAAAATAAAAAAAAACGACACACAGGCTTGCACTCGTGCTTGCACTCGTGCTTTCACGGGGTTTGCAAGACGTCTCGCTGCGCAAACTCTGCGCGACGCTGCGCGACTCTGCACGCCTCGACGCGACGCCCTGCTGATCACATACGCGTCCAACGGCCGATCAGGCATGTTGTGGTGTAGCGCCTCAACGCGGCTGTCAAGTTTCAACGCTAATCTACTGATTCCACGCTGTCTTTGATCGTCACGGGAGCCAGTTTCATGCTCATGTACATACGCTGGTCTGGTCGTGCAGTCTGTAGTATATACATACACGGCTGCAGTGTCATGTTGTTGTTGAGGCACCTTCCAAGCACAACTCATGCTACGCTGCGGTAGAACCTCACTCTCAAGTCAAGCACACCACACACTTCATAACAGAATCAAATCATATCTAGTTGAACAGAAACCATGGCTATGTACATGAGTAGCCCGCAGCGAAAGCATAGAGCTACCGTGACAGTAAATATTTCAAAAAGAAGTGAAGCTTGGGAGCCTGCCTTCGCTGGGCTGCTCTACCAAGACTGCATGTCTGTGTGAATAGCGACCAGCGAGTCGCGCATCGTGTGCAACGACTCGTCAAGGGCCAACGCGCTGGTTGGCGGCGCTCTTCTACACTCCGTACTGCCTCCTATACCGACAGCACGTGCATATTCTCCTGATCCGGTGTCGCCGGAATATGGAACGGATTGAAGGCAATTGTCTTGCCTTTGTGCGCTGCCATTTGCAGCCCGACATCTCGCATGCGTTCTGCACCTCGCCCGGGAGGTGGCGGCCGCTTCTCTTTGGCGTTCTTGCGGTGCTGCTTTCGGTACAGCTGTTCTCTGCGGCGCTGCCTCTTCCTCTCGAGGCCCACCTGGATGTCGATTGCACGACGGACAGGCATGTCGTTGGTGCTGGTCTCTTCGTCATCGTCATACTCGAGGGGGTTGTGGCGCGCAGTAATGGGTGTTCGGGGCAGCGAGGCAGACACAGTCAGAGCTGGTCGCTCGCCAATACCACCAAACTTGATCGACAACTCAGAACGTTGTCTTGACGCCAGCATGATGGCAGATCCGCGCCGTGAGGGTGGTGGTGACCGAAGGCGAACAGGAGCCGGGGAACGTGCTCTTACGGGCGATTTGCCGAACAGGGCGCGGGGAGGTGGAGGCGAACGATGGACAGCCTTCTTAGTAGGAGCGGGGGAACGGTGAACCGCCCTCTTTGTGGGCGGAGGTGAGCGATGTACTGTGCGCTTTGTGGGTGGAGGCGGCGACCGGTGCACAGCGCGCTTGGCTGGTGGAGGTGAGCGAGGTCGTTTGGGCGAGTGTGCAGGAGGCGAGCGCGGCTTCAAGGTATCTCTGCGACGTCCGCGTGGCACACCATCGATAAGATCCATTCGCCCGTGCATCATAAAGTAATTGTCGCTCTCCGAAGGGTTCTCAACCTCATCCACTTCGTCTTCTTCGTCATCGTCAACTAGCTCAGGGTCCGAAGCTGGGAAGCTAGGATCGATATCTTGAGGAGCAGGCTTGTGTTTGGCTGCGCGTCGGCGCTCGAGATTCGTTATAAAAGCTAGTTCCGCCGGCCTGTCCTCGTCGAGAGTTCCGCAGACGAAGTCGGTGCTGTCTGGCAGCTCCACGTTGGGCATGTGGATGTTTACCGGCTTCGACTTCTTGCGCTTGACCTTGGGGGCGGACGGACCGTCAGCACGCTCGCCCTTCATCCGTTCAAACATCTTGAATCCGTTCTTGCGGCTCTCTAGAGATCCAATGGAAGACTCCGAGACGGTGCGGTGGTTCTTGGGTCGAAGGTTGCCGATATGATCAATAGACGTGGCTGCAGTCGAGGCCCCAGGAGCCCACCAGTCGTAGTCAGACCCCGCTTCGCTCTCATCGTCTGAGACTGCGAAACCCTCCTCGTCGTCTGTCTGAAAGCCTTCATCGGTGATATCGCTGTAGGCATCACTGTCGTTGTCCTCATCTTCATCATCACCATCGTCATCGTCTTCATCATCTGCTGCATCGTCCTCGTCGTCCTCGTCGTCTTCCAGGGCCTCTTCTTCGACTTCTTCGACTAGCTGACGCAGGTTGTTCTCGATTCGAAGAGTGTCCCCGACGGTGAGACGATTACGATGGCAGGTGACCTCTTGCGTCCATTCTTCGACCTCCTCTTCTGAGCTCGCGAATTCGTGGAATCGGTAGGCTTCAGTGTGAGCAAGTTCTGAGTTCTGGCTCAAACGACGAGTGCGGTCAACAAAAGGAACTTTACGGACGCTGATGGGGGAGTTGTTGCGGACTGTAGAATCAGAGTCGCGGTGGGCCCTCGGTGATTGCTTGGGGGATGCTGGTATCCGACGAGGCGGCGGTGCGGGACTGGCGGCACGGCGAGCAGTCTTTGGCTTCGGTGGCGCCTCTGTGGGGCCCTTTGCATGACAAGCGAACTTGATGGTGCAAGGACGCTTTGTAGGCTCCTCAGCGGGTTGGGTCGTTGCGGGCTTTGCGCAGGCAAACTTGATCGTGCAAGCACGCTTGGGTGGTTCTTCGGTCGGCGGAGGTGTTGTTGGCTTTGCGGGTGCCTCAGCAGGCTTCTTCTCTTCCTTCTTGCCGCCACAGGCAAACATGATACGCCTTTTCCTGCCCAGTGTTGCCTCGACCCCTTGTTCGCCGGCAGGTGCCGGCAGCTTTGGTGCAGCTGCAGCATCGTTCTCCTGTCCGACAAGGGTGATTCGCTGCTCTGATGGCTTCTTTGTGAACGGTGGTAGCATGTTGTGAATCATTGTCGAGGGTAGTGGTGGACTCGGCGTGCACGTCCTCGTTCCTGGACTCGTGAAGCCTCCATCGCTGGTCAGGTCGGCAGTCGAGGTGGTGCTATTGCTCCACGTGGAGATGCACGACATGCCACGCGGCGGGTCCTTATCAGAGTGGTCGTCCACAGGCGAGCTTGTGTTGGAAGCCGACTGCAGCGCTGTTGTCAAAAGAGAGGTTTTGCGGTCGATCACTGGTTTCGAGATCTTTGCGAACGATGTTTGGGAGGAGAGCTGGGTCTTCAGGGGTGCTGGTCGCGGTGTGCGCCCTTGTTCCGGTGGCTCATCGACGTCGGCCGGCACCTCCTCTTCTGCTGCCATGGTCGGTGGTGTCGTGCTGAGGCTCGTCTGCAGGGTGTTCACCGCTACACCGCCTCTTCTCCCGACGTGGTCTTGCTCGTTGGCCATGTTTACGTATGTATGGTGGGGTAATTATAGTGCTTCTAAGATGGGTTGCAGAACGCCGTCTGGGGACGGGCTTGCAGGGTCGCTTTGGCGTCAGTCGCCGGCGTCAAGTCGGAATATGTACTGGGAGAGTGGAGAGTCGTGACAGGATCGTGCTGGTGGTAGCGAAATGCGGCGGCGTTATGTATTACTGAGTATATGGGTAGTGGTGATGGTGATGGTGGTGGTGAGGTGGGGCCCCAGAGGACGTCTTGCTATAATAATAATATGGAGAACATGGTGGAGGTAGATTGAAGGGTCGGTCCGAAGTGGAATGAAGTGGCAGCGTCGTAGCGTGTCAGAGCTGTCAAAGTTGGGCAGCCGCACGTGGGGAGGGATACCCGGTGAAGATGATGTAGGATCTTCAGACACGCTGTGGCAACGGCGCCAGGAAGGTTGGCGGTGATATGATAGGTGGGCGCGCTGGGCGTGCTGGAACAAGCCTCCGGGCGATTGCGGTGCTTGCGTTGATCGCGGGGCGGAGTGCGACGGGACCTCGGCGGCCGGCGGGCGCAGAGCAGTGCAGAGCAGTGCAGAGCAGTGCCGTGGCGCTGCTGCGATGCCTCAAGAAACCTGGGAGAGGGAGAGAGGAATTTGATGTGCAGTGTGGTTGTTGGGGAGCGCGCTAATTGTATAAAGGCCGCAGTCCACCGTCCCCGGAGCCGTGCGTCCAATGCAACCTGAGCCTTTGCAGATTCTTTGGCACGGCTGCACAAATTGCAAAGGGCGCGGCCTGCGGCGACAACTTGCAAGATTACACAAAGCAAGCAGGACTCGGCGCGCGCGTGTTCTCGACGTGCATGGGCAGTGGCACTCTTTGCCGTCTTTCACGCGCACGTCTGAGGCTGCTCTGCTGCATGTCCTCTTTGTTGCCATCATCGCTCTTTGTCAGCGGCTCTCAGCAGCGCCATCGCCACGCTTCCTCGAATCACACCAGAAGCAGGTTTCCGTGTTCGACCACGCCGCCGGCTACGCAACTCAAGTGCGCAATAGCCTATGCATCGGAACATGACCCTGGCTTACACATGCATGCCGCTCGCTCGAAAGTTCCGCTTAGCCGCTGCAGACGAGGCAGACGAGGGAGTTGACGCTAGCATGTAATAAAGCACATCGATTCGATTCGCAGCACGCACCCGAGTCTGCAGCAATCATGCATTATTATTGCTGAGCAGCACACGCATGCCTGCTGTGTACCCTTGAGTGCCGTCGTTGATACGCGAGCTTAAACAGTCTCAGCTCTCCTGTGCCTGTCTGGCCCCATCTTCGAGCTGCCTATATTCCTGGTGTTCCAAAGTCGCGCCCCGATGCCCTCTGCAGACGTCTACACCGCTATTCACCGCCTGTCTTGCCCTTCCTACTTTCACAACGGCCTGCATCAGCCTTGGTCATCTGATGCCCGTTGCTCCGGGACAACTCGCTAGTTGCGGGTTCCCCGTTTCATCAGTCCACTCCCACATGCTTCGCTGCGCCACTGCCTGCAGCGTACAGGAGCAGGGTCCGCTTTCTCCGCATCTCGTTGGCAGAGCAGATATGACCCTTGCCGGTCTGCTTTCCTCAAAAGCGCCTGAGCCGGCTTGTCCTCGTATAGGCATCCCACGGCGATGTCGTGCATGCGGGGAAGAGCACGCTCTCATGACTGACTCCAGCGCTATCCCACCGTGCTCCGACTTTGCTTTTGGCCGTGATGTGTCGTTTAGCTGACTGTGCAGCAACACAACTCAGATCTGGGGCAGCAGTCCACCTTCGGACGTGTGCATAGTGAGGCGGGGTACTCCATCTAACTGCAATTGCTCTAAGACTAATCACGAGCAGAACCCGGATGTAGGCTATCCTGACCACCAACCAGGTACAGCTCGCTATCCGACTGGTTCGCATGACGTCGTTCTGGTTGCGTCGCGATGGAGTGATGCGGTGATGCAGCACTGAAGCGTCGCACCGCTCTATAGCATTTTGGCAGATGCCATATCAATTCACATCTTGCAATATACAGCGCTACGATTACCCCATGTCCCCAATCAGCAGCATGAAACCTCGCTTCGCTTGGCAGGGTCTTCCAACTTGCACCAGAATGACTGATCTCCAGCCCTAAACTCAATTGCAGACCGCCGTTGATCGCAGTTTAGTCCAAGGTACAAGCCTCAAAGTGCTCGAGCCTCAGGGCATTTGATCACCAGCTTGGCAACTTTTTCGATGCTGGTCAACATTCACCCCTTTCAACCCACCGGCTCACTTCTCAATGTCACCTCGTCCAAACCAAAACCACCACCTGTTCGTCCCTGAGGTTGCACGCCTCCACATGTCCAAGCCCCGGCCCGTCACACAAACACAGCCAAGCATTCCCTCCGCTGCTCGTCCCGCTGCACAACCGTTTCCCCTTACACAACTGCTACCAGCTCGCCGGCCCTGAAAAGCTCCGGCCCAACCACAAACTGCTTGAGCAACACACGCTCAAGGCCAAGCTGTCCCCTATTGAGGTGCCAAGAGGATGCGACGCTGGGCATGCGCGGTGTGCAGGTTGGGGTGTTTGCGCTGCGTTGCACAGTGAGGTGAGTGCGTTAGCGGGTGGGGCGTGTGATATGTTTGGTATGAAGGTGTGTGCAAGATTTGTTGTGACTCGTGCAGAAGTGCTTTCAAACGGTGTCTATTAGATTAGGGTTACTGTAGCTCGGAATGGAGTGCACGATGGTCTGGGTAAAGTATGAGGTAGTTGTGGCGACACATGGCACTCAATATCTCTTTGATAATGGCCATGTGTAATGAATGATCCATTATAGGAGAAAAAGGTTAATGAGATCATTATGTGCAACGCTTTACTTTCGTGACGCTATGCTCCGAGCATGCGCCTTGCCGTCTATCTGAACGCCTTGATGAAGAAATAATGATAAGCCCATCAGTGCGCCAGGCCATTAAATTGGCTCGTGATACGGTGAGGTCGTAACTCCTCATTGTCGTTATACAGTCTCTCTTCAGGGATAGGTAGTTCTCTCCTCCACGCGTCTTTGACAAACTGCAACGTTCGGTCGAAAACGAGGTCTCTCTCCGTCTTCTCATGTTTCTTAGCTGCTATGCCAGGGAACTGCGTCCAGCCGTGCCTGCACCTGGGAGCATGCCAGACCTCGAGGCCGCCGTTGCTGTCGACCTTTGGATAAGACTGGCCGCCTGTAACACCGTCCCAGTCGTTTGCTCGTCCATCACCGAATCGCACATGCCCGTGCCATCCGCTGCAGTTCATCTTGTCTACCCAAACATCGCTTTGGACAGCCAGAGTGTCATTCTCGGGAAGTACAAGGAAGATGGCGGCGTTCTTTTGGATGTTCTCGGGGTCAATCAGGCCAGGGCTGGCGCGCGGGTGCGGGCGCAGCTTCTTGGGAAGGTAAGTGGGCCCCAGAATCGAGAATAGGCCAGGCATTCGCGGCTTCTCCTGGTGCTTGTCGTCTGGCTTGAGCGCATTAGGGAGCGGCTTCATCGGCCGTTCATGGGGTAGAAGGCGTGCGTCTAGCGAAGGGTAGTATAACAAAAGTGGCATGAATCTGGGCCGAGCTTGTGGCGCAGGCAAGATGGTCGGCCAGGGCTGCAGAGGGTTGTCGAGTAAAGTAGGGGCGCGGTTTGTTGGCAATAGTGACGACATTGTTGTAGCAGGCGATGGTCCCTGCGATACAGAATTTGTTCGCTCATTGTGAGACTCCAAAACGTCCATACAAGGGGGAGCTGAAACGGCCATGTTCAGTGCAATGTTTCCTCCCGCTGAGAAGCCCGAGATGCTGAGACGTTCCGGATCAAGAGTGATTGTCGTGACATTCTCAATGTGGGGCAGCAAATCCATCTTCTTCTTCCTCTTCTTGTTCTTGCTGAGTGTGTTGGTACGCATGATTGTGTAGTATCGTTGGATTTCCGTCCTGAGATATTTGCCGGCATCTGTTATGCTGTCTGTGTCCAGGATCGCCGACAGCGCATCTTCGGCATCGTGTATTGCGGCTGGGAACTGGTTGAACGGCCCAATGCGGTAGGAGACAGAGATGACAACTGCGCCGAGCTCGCGCGACATCATCGAGGCGTAGGGTGCCTGCTCGAGCGGGCTGCCCATGATGAAGCCACCACCATGGAAGTCCAACACGACTGGCACTCTCCATTCCCCTGTCTCTGCGCGCCGCTGGTCCTCATTCTCCTCCAGGTCTACAGGCGCAGGCGGAACGAAGACATAGAGCGTGATGACGGCGCCTTTTCGACTCGGAAGATTGACGAGGAAGGGGTGAGGTCCCTTTGGCGAGGTAATATGGAGGATCGATAGCGGCACGAATCGTGGAATCTGTACGAGTGCTGTTCTCCAAGCAACGCTGAAGGGCAGCCCGAAGAAGTAGCGAAGCGTGTGCATATACCCACTCATTGTTGCAGCGTGGTGAGAGGAATGCGACCAGCGCGCATGGTGTTTAGGTGGGTGTGTGGCCCATAGGCGCGTTGAATGAGTGTATGGTGGTCGCAGCTTCTAAATGTTTGAAGTCGTCTGGCGCCATGTCTGGAGAACGCGGAGGCGCAGTGCTGTGACGTAATCTCCCAAGATTTGGACAAGTCTGTCTCTTGCAATGAACGACAAAGACGTACGCTAGTCTGTCCATCCGGGGTTGAGCGGATGTCAGAGATGGCGACCATTGAATTTTGGCTCCGCAATTTGCAAGCTAAATCATGAAGTTTCGAGCCAAGCATCGATGGCGCTCAAGCCGGCTGCTTGTCTCTGGTTGCACTGACCACAAGATAGGCTTGGAGCCTGATATTTTCGCTTCATCGATATCTCATGAGATTACAAGTCCGCGTTGGTCTAATGATGTCATTGGACTCTGTAGCATGGTGGAGCCAGCAGCCTTCCGAGTCGCCCGTCCACGTAATGTCGAAGAGTAGTGCTTATTTCTTGTCCGTTGCTGTCAAATCCATTTACTGCAAGCCGCAGGTCCCATTGCGCAGTTTCGAGGCGACAAGCAATTTGCTGATGTACGAAATGGCATCATGAGCCTTGAAGCTTTTGGTGTGTAGCATTCGTACTTCAACCCATTCTAAACTTTCAGAAGAACAAGAACAACACAAGAGTCTGACTGATTACTGCTTACCGTGAGAGCGCCTAGGGCTTATCGACCCCCGACTATCTTGAACACGATCACGCATCTTTTTACCTCAATCTGACATCCATCATGCTAAGACAGTTTCGTCTGGCATACCCTCGATTGAACGTACAAGCCAGCCTCTTGTCACGTTCCTTTACCACAATGCCGACACCGCACCCAGTGGTCCTTTGCGGCAAGACCGAAGCCATCGGCGCCGTGGTGATTGAGAATTTGAAGCCCGAATTCGAAGGTATACCTGCCGACTTACCTGTGCCTGTCCCTGCAATTGAACATTGCCGCAGTGGTTGAGTTCGTTCAGACCGTCGAGAGTGGTAAGCAGCAGATCCCCGCTCTACTGCGAGGCCAAGCACCCGGATCATCGGGGTCTACTTTGGGATCGAAGAATTACGACAAAACACCCGTTGCCGTTGTGCTGGGCGCGGCTTTTGACGATCGAGGTATTGAGGAGCTGCGCGAAGCTGCGAAGGGGACAAAACATGTTCCGTGGCTCAGGCCTGATACGTCAAAGCCCACGCCACTGCCTGGACCGGAGTATGGGAAGGCTATGGTGGCCAGAATCAAGGAAACGATGGCATTATTAGAAAAAGAGGGCAAATTGGAAGGCAATGGAGACATTGTGTTATTCTGAACTCCCTGTAGGCTGTAACTATGGAGCTCACCAATAAGCGTGAGGAGCTCATGTTTAAGATGATGAACCTCAAACCCACTTCACTGTATTAATCAAGCTTCGACTGTATGCTGAGACTACTGATGACCCTCACAGTTGTTGCGTGATGACGATCGTAATGCTTTTTGGCTGTTCGCGCATCAAGACCCTCCAACCAGTCCCAGTTTCGTAGTTTTGATAAACATCTCGCGAGCTCATGGTTAATTTAAATTTTCGCTCTCTCCTCACGAATTCCAAACTCACGATGTGCATATCCGACCAAGTACGACGTTAGAACGAATGCTTGCTCCTTGTAGAAGTGCCTCCTGAGTCTCAGCTGTAGGCAACTTGAGTACGTGAGTCTAGCCGGCGTTGGTCTTGCCTTTTAACTGCGCCGGTGAGATGCAGTGTTCTGTGTGGTGTCCTTTTGCGTAATGTTGATCTTTCAAATGAAGCCGGCTGCGTAGCTTGAGGAACTCGTCTTGAGGGGAGTCGGTGCCTTTAATGGCTTCTCTTCTCCCTTCAACTTGATCGCTCGATTGTGGGTCAACCATCTAGCAGTGTAAGCTATTGCTGCTATGTCAGTATAGGGTTGACTTACCTCGTCCATACATATTCACCAGCAGCATACAAAATAACGAACAGCATGAACCACGCAATCACTTGCCCGATGAAATGAGGCTCTGATCTGTGGTCCAGGTGGTGTTGCGTCATGTGTCTGACTTCTTTCCCAAAGCCGCAAACGATCTTGTTCTGGCTGGTGCTTGCCTCTCTCGATGCTGACAGGGCATCACCGGTGCTTGTTGCCTGCAGCACCTCACTTGGGAGCGGAGCGGGGATCTCAAGTACCTTGGATATAGTACTCTTGCTGGCGAACTGAATTTTGATGTCGTATTGCGATGCAATCGTCTGTGCAGAATTCCATCCAAAGCCCTTGGACTCGAAGAAGTTGCATGCAGCCGGCCGTTCATTTGCGCGATACGTCAGGCAGCGACACTGAATGTCCTCGAGGTGATGTTTGTGGCGCTCCGTCGCTGGTGCTGCGAAAGCAGAGCAGAAAGCCAGAGCTGCTACAAGGGTACTCAGTCTGAATGACATCTTGGTCGTCGTTCGGCGGTTATTAATGTATAACAAAAGGATGTCGCAATAACGTGGATAGATGGTAGCTTCAGCGCGTGAGTGTGAGCCTAGGTAGTTGGTGGTGTCGTTCTAGACCGGTCTTTATGGCGGGATGCCTCGTACCAAGCAACGATCAAGCAATACGCGGTTGAGGTAATTTCCTCCAATAGGTACAGTGAGAGGCGTGCCAAGTTGGGCTCTGCAAGAAATCATGCGGGGGGAGGCAAGCAGATTTGAAGTATCGTGTCAAAGGGAGCTGGGTGCTGAGCAAGCCGCTTCTCCTCAGTCCTGGATATGAGTGAATTGAGATCCCTGCATGTGTCGTTTACACAAGCACAGCCACGAAACAGCTGGATCGAGACGGCAATAGTCGCAGATTAAGCCGCACGCGAATCAACGGCTAAGGTGACGGAACGTGCCAAATGTGGCTATTGGTGTGGCTCGTGTTACAGGCAACCAATGATCGCAGGTTTACGTTGCAGTACGATCCATCGTAGTCGACGAGTTCCAGCAAAAAGCTCAATTGCGATGACGGAAGAAGCAAAGATTCCTCCAGCATCCGCCGAAAGGCAGCGCCAACTTGTACTCGCCTGGCGCGGTTTCCGAAGTTGTGACTAGGATAGCCGTCAGCAATACGGATTCGGACCGCAGGCCGCATCTGTTGTGCCTACCGTGCGCCTTGTAACAGTATTTATTTGTCTTTTGGAGATGCACAAGTCGGCATTGGCTGTAGCACTTCGTGGTCTTCAGTATCAAAAAACGGAACGTCAAAATGAGCCAGCCTGCGCGCGATGTCTGCATGTCTAATTCTTAACTGGTTGGGCTCTCATCATGTTTGCTGCAAAGCTGCTCCGTTCAAGCAACCCATCATCGACTCGTGCAATCGTATGTTGATGCAAGAACAGAATTGGCCAGCGCAAGCATATTCTGTATGCAGCCGATGCCAGGAGTTGGAAGCAGGCGTTGCAGTTGTGCTGAGCATCCATCATAACGTATAAGAAAGGGGTGATGAACGCAGGTAAAGCTCTGGAATGACGTGGGTGCTACCAATTTACAATCTCAGTCATGCGACTGGCAACTGTGATACCGCATCTTGAAGACCAACGAGATGGTTTCATGCGCAGCAGGCAGCTGTGGAGATTATTCCCTGTGATGGCCTACGAGACTAAGCTTTACCAAGCTTTGATTAGTGAGCACTAAATGCTATGTGGCGACGATGAATGGCTGTAAAAAAAAGCTTCATCTCTGGGACAAAAGCTTATCGATGCAAGGTGGAGTCAGATCAGCACGAATGCGTCAAGGGTCGGCTGTACGGCATCGGGTTGTGCGACACTACCGTGTCTGTGCGCGTGACGCCCGGATTCGCGTGACGCCCGCTTTTTACTAGTAAAAGCAGCAAAATTTAGCATCTTTAAAGCTAAATAACTCT
>JAFISE010000263.1:0-33217 GCA_022560025.1 Stagonosporopsis chrysanthemi
TGCAAGGTAAAGGTAGCGTTTCGATGACGTAGCTCTGTTGACAGCAGTCAATAGCTCGTCGGCATGCAGTAGCGGATACAGCGTGTGTAGTCGACAGCCAGGCTCATAACTGTAACTGCGTAAGCAGTTTCAAGTGGGTGCTGCGGGTCAACGCTTGTATTGCTATCTGTTCTCGTGTTGTGATGATGGTGTACCGGAGCTCTCGGCTCACCCGGAAGCACCAGGCAGTACCTGCTACAATAGCATATCATGTGATCTCAGCCACGTGGTTACATTAGATTTCGAGTGCACCTTGAAGACTTTTGTTCCCTTGCGTAGTGCTTACAATCTTGAACTTACGCAACAGCCAGACTGTAGTAGGTAGATTAACATCAGACAATTCGGCCTTTAGGGCACACGATCATGCAGTCGTCTAACATGCTGTAGCATTCCGAACTCTCTGTTGACCTATACTAAATGTCTCCCTAGCATCTCTGTTTTTTATAACCTTACACTTTATTAAAGTGCACTAGCTGTGTGCAGTACCTCACAATCTTAGCATATCTCCTAAATACAATAAAATTTATCACAGAGCTACCTCTACTCAATCTATAAACTATATAGAACATCAGGAAGACACAGATAGAAGCGCAAGGTTAACAATGGTAGCCCCCGAAGAACTTAGCCACATAATATAGCGAGGAGGTCTCCGCCTTATTCCTGATTAGCCTTCTAAGAATGAAAAATTCACTGTAGTCTGCTACATACTTGAACTCTTGTATGATATTCACACTACAGGCTTGAGACCCTCCGTAAAAACCACAATTCTGCAGATACGTTAGCATCTTCAGAAACGACACTAACTGACTGATTGCACAGGTCGCACCAGCTGCTCCAATATGTCACTAGCCTTGCGAGGCTGGCTGCAACCCACGTTGGTGCTGTACGGGCCATCTCCCGAATGGCGTTCAACCACGAAGCATTTGCGACAGGAAAGAAACAATCACCCGTTAATTCAGGCTTAGACTCGGCACTCTTTCGTGCACTAATACAGCCGTCGCAATGCCCATGCCAGCCTCCGATAGCCATACCCAGCGAGACTTCTCGAACCATGTCTGAAATAGCAATCTGCTGGCTGAACCATTACAAAACCGATATGTCCGCATTGCTGATGCGCGGTAGTCTGTGGTCCACCCGTGTACGTGTTGTAACCCTACTGCAATGCTGCGTCGAATCGCTCCTATTGCACGATGGCATATAGTAATAGCAGGTAACTGATATCCTTCGCCGCATGTTCAAGCTGCTTCGCCCTCTTCATTGCCCTCGATGATGACGTGACCCACACTGATACTCTCTGATGGCGTCTCGCCGATAGTCGTCTCGCCGGTAGGCGTCTCGCGGATAGGTGTGATTGAAGAGAAGATGGGAGTTGTTTGAGAGATCTCGATCTTCGAAGATCGGTGTGACGGCGACAATGGACGCGATGATGACACTCGGGATGGCGAAGAGACCAGAGGCATCGAAGATACGGGTGATCCTATCATTGGCGACGAGACTGGAGGGAGTGCTGAAGCTCGGGGCTCTTACGAAGACAATCCCATGCTATCGAGTGGGGCAGCTTGAGGTGAAGAGAGTAGCATCGGTTCGCTGTCTAGCAAAGAATATGACCCTGTCAGCGTCTCTGGTGTCGCAGCACTGCCGACGTCCTGGCGCCTTGACAGCCTCGCTTTGGTCCGTCTGACAAATTCGGGTGTACCTAAGTTCCCAAGGGAATAGCAAAGGGGATCATTTCCGAACGGACCTCTTCTCCATACGTCAAACGTGATCTCAGCGTTCTCGTTGCCACTTCCTGGTGCATCACTGTCGATAGATCTCTCTGCTGGTGTGTCAGTGTTCTCCTGACGTGAAGATTGTCGCCGAATCTCGTCGGTAGGTGCGGACGTGTGTGGGGCTTCCAACGGCCGAGGCGCCACCCGAGCAGCTTGTCCTTGGCGAGGTGACTCTTGCTGTCGAAGTCCGTCGACCTGCTTGGACTTGTGCGGGTGCTCGGTTTGCTGAGCCGCCACCTGAGCAGCTCGTCCCTGGAGGGCCAGATCTTGCTGTCGAAGCATGTCGGCGTGCTTGGGATGCTGTGTAAAACTGGAAAGCTGAGGCATCGACGGAGTCCCTTTTTGATCGGACACAGACTGTTCGATAGAGCGGTGGAGATTAATGCAAAAGCCGTCTGTGGAGGATAGGATGCCAGTAAAGCGGTCGAACGCAAACGAGAGTGGTGTGGTTTCTGAGGGCGTAGTGAGTGATGCTTTCTTTCCTTGCTACATACCAGCGGTCTTTGCACTGAGATCTTGCAGTGTCTGAATCGTCAAGTGCTTTACACTTGTAATCTCTTGTGCACATAGTACACTCATGGCGAATACCCGGGCGTCTTCAGCGAAAGACGCATCGTTGATTGTATGAAGTATGGCCATTGCGCACGATGCTTTGCAGATAGTACTGATGTCGTTTCTCAGTGTGACGAGTTCTGCCATCATTTGGACGGTGTTGTTGACGACCTGATAGCCTGCTAGTGTCTTCACCCAGGAGGCCAGTAGCAGGTTCTCTCTGACTTACTCATAGGCCAATCCGTAGACGATTCGTATGAGCGAATAGGCCGCTTCCAGTTCGTCGCGCAGCTTCTTGTGGAGCTCGTCGTCTTCTTGGCGCGCCATGTTGATGTCGACAAAGCAAAGCTGCGGACTGCGGGTTTGGTGTAATGTGTTGAGGTTAGATGTGGGAAGAATGTAGGAAGGTGAGAGTGGCACTGGCGGGCCATGGGCAACCTAAGCAAAGAAAGCATATACTCTCTCACTGTAACGCTAGTACTGCTACCGTAGCACTGCAACTATCACCACTTACCTGAAATCCCCTACATTCCACTGCCCACCTTTACTTTGTGCAAAGAGTTCGCTGCACTCGGCTTCCTGCCGTCACTCCAGACTATCTCACCGTAGCTGACATTGCAGCCCGAGATGCACAATACGGTCTCGCAGTCGCGCTCGAAATACTCATCAGTCAGCACTAACACGTAAATTGGCGACTATGACCATTGGAGCTTGGACAATTCCAAAGGTCGCTCCGTTCCGACACTTGTAGACACTGCCGGTAACATTCAGTTACATCCGGGAAAATAATTGCTGGCATACTCCTCCGTGATATCAGTTCTGATCTTCGTGGAGCATCCGGTGATGACGTAGGAGGCTCTTAGAGATGAAGGAAGATACCTTTGCAAAACGATAAGCAGACAAAATAACTGTGATTACTTTTCCGTATGGGTTGACATGGAATGGAATGAGATGAAAAGCTCCCCGCAGTGCAATTTGTACTAGAAGCCGAAGCCCCAGTACGCCATTCGCTGAGGAAGCCACGACCACCTATTCGATTGAGGCTCACATCTTGGTTGCAGCTGTGTCTTCCTGACGCAGATGGTATTCGTGCAAAGCTCCTGCTATTTCGTGATGGCAGATGTCAGCAGGAAAAGCTCCGGCCTGGTAATCGGAAATTGGCCTAATAGATACAAAGCATAATGGCTGGCAAATTGATAATGTCGTCCACATCGTTATTGTGTTGTTGTTTCTTTACTCAGTCAATACAATGAAACAAGTACGCAGCATCTCGGTAAGTCGTTCTTTTGATGCAACACGCCATGATTGCTGGTGTTGAAAGTGATGCCGTGCAGTAAGGCTGGTCGATGCAGTGACGAAAGGGTTCTGTGTCCTTTAGATCTCACAGGCTCAACTTGGGCGCCCAACTCGTGAACTCATCAAAGGTCGTTGATACGTCCATGGACGATCGAAGCCTAATACATCCATCTCAGAAAGGCAACAGTGCAGATAGCCGACTTGCTCGCACTTGTCAGCATGTGGTTCTCGATCAGGACATGTGACTTGCGGCTGAGCTCAAGATCGGCGTTGTTCCAAATCATTGACTCCAGATTTTCGTTAGGGGAGTTTCGACTTGGAATGCGGAAAAATTGGGCGCCTATTGCGAATGCCTCTTCTTTGATTGGCTGCCGAGCTGAGCTTCCAGTGAATGATGGACAACATCAACCCCGCCGGATCGGCCTCCGTCTCCACAATAGCGGCTGCCACCGCTAACATCTGGAATCTCGCGACGCGCTACCCCGCATATCTTGCTCGCTTGTATGCTCTCAGTAAGGATCGTGAACCTGAAGCTTAGGATATTCATGAGCGTCATACGCGGAGAGACGGAAGCTAGTATGCTACGGATATATAAGATGGGCGACAAAGCATCGTGACGGCCTCACACGCCGAGCTCAAAAAGTAATAACATATCCGAACACAAGGACTAACTTGCACTTCACCATGGGGGATAGCAAGATTGTGACCTGTCCGATCTCGCACCACAAGATCGCGAATATACATAATGGAAACGTTCCCAGCGGCACTGTCAAGGCTGGTGGTCAGGACAAGCCCGCACCGGGAAAGTACATCAAATGGGATGCTGAGGGTGTGGAAACCATTCAACCGGGCGAGCAGGAGAAGATCAAGGAAGTGTCAGACCAGTTCAACCGCTTCCAGATGATGAACTTCAATGAGCACATGCACTGCTTGCGGGGCACTCATCTGAAGACACAGGGTGTAAGTCTAGAACTCCTACAGGCATTGCTTTCGGATTATACTGATGAACTATACAGTGCGTTATGGGCAAGTTCATCGTCCATGACAACCTTCCCGAGCATCTCGCTCAGGGCATGTTCAAGAAGGCTGGCGTCTACGATGTCATCATGCGCTACTCGTCCTTGACACCTAAGATCGTTCCGGACAACGCACCTGCGCCTCGTGGGATCGGTATGAAAATCTTTGGCGTCGAGGGCGAGAAGATTTGGGGCGAGGACAAGAAGACCCAGGACTGGACGTTCAACAACTATCCCATCCTGGAACTCCGCGACCCTGAGACAACATACGACATCGCCGATGCCCTCGAGCGCAACTGGGATGATATTCCCAAATTCGCCGAAGAGCAATCGAAGCGCGTCGACGCCGACGTTGCAACACTGGGCGGTGGATTGCCGCGACAGCACAGTACATCTCCAACTCCCTCACACATAAGATCGCCGCTAAAACCCCGCAGTGTACGCCATGCCCGAGTACTCCCAGTCCGCGTACCGCCACGGTGACTACGTCGCCAAGTACGGCGTCTTCCCCCTCTCAAAAGAGCAACTCGCCCGCGTCGACGACGATATCAAAGATTCCGACCCCATCAACATCATCTCGCAAGAGAACCGCCGCTTCCACATGGCTCATAAAGTGACATACTCGTTCTGCGCACAGCTGCTGCAGGACCTGACCGAGCAGCCCGTGGAAGACATTGGCATTGACTGGGACCCGAAGAAATATCCGTTTGAGCAGATAGCAACACTGGAGTTTGAGCCGCAGGACTCGTGGCTGCCGGAGTTCAGGACGTGGTGAGTTACATATGTCGAAGCTGATACAGCAAGGGCATGATGACTGACTCTTCGCAGGTGGGACGACCGCATCACGGTTAATAGCTGGCACGGGCTCAAGGAGCACCAGCCGCTGGGCAGCACGAATCGAATGCGCAGGGTTGTGTATGCCGAGAGCAGGAAGTTGAGACTCAGAGTCAATGGGTACAGGGACTACATTGAGCCGGGGAGTATTCAGGAGGTTCCTGCGCCACTGCCAGCGCCGCAGCTACCGCTGAGGCACCAGCCTGCTGTCACCACGGTAGAGGCGTGAGTGTGCGATAATTATGGTTGGGCTGGACTTGTTTGTAGTGAGATTTGAAGAGGTAGCATCGAAAGTTCCCATTTACGAACACCCTCTTGATGAGCCTCTACATGGTGCATACTAGAACGCAACCTTCCCCCTCCACAACCTCTCCGCATTCCCCCAAAACACACCCTCCCTCTCCGCCTCATTGATAAACCGCGCCTCCGCCAGGCCCGCAGTGTTCTCGTCAACGTCCCAGAAACCAATTCCATACGGATAATCCGTTCCAAACACCATCTGCTCCATCCCAACACCCATGCCCTCGGTCAGTCCCTGGATCTGCCTTGGCCACACCGGGCCGGCGCTGTCGTACCACAGCCGCGTCTTATACGCTTCCCGTGCCGCCTCAGACTCGTTGGGGAAGCCGAGCAGGAAGCGCTCACTGATGTCTGGGAACGCGCCGGCGCCGTGCGAGATACGCCAGTGCAAGTGCGGATACCTGAGGAGTGCACTGTTGTACGGGGGTGAAGAGGCGGTGATGGAGGAGATAGCACGGGCAGTCTCGAAGTAGAACTCTCCGAGGCCGGAGCGGAGGGGCGCTGTAAGTTGTCAGTTCATCGTGCCTACATACACTCACCCTCTCACTCGGACAACGGGCTCCTTACACGGCCGACTCGACACCAGCCTCCCATCCCCCAACACAACCACCGGATCCGTAGGATGCACAAACACCACCTCCCTCCCTCCCCCCTTAACCGCCCTCTCCTCAAGCCACTCCCACAACCCCCCCACCGCCTCATCCCCCGGATACACCCCCTCCGCCTGCGTCAAAACACTAACCCCCACCGCCCCCAACTCCTCCATCGCATACCGCACCTCTGCCACACTCTCCTGCACATACGGCAGCGCAGTAACAGCCAGCCAGCTAAACCGCTCCGGCCAGAGCCTGCACACCTCAGCCACATACTCGTTCAGCAAGCGCGCCAGCGCCAGCGTCTTCTCCTTGCGCAGCACAGCGTCCGGCTCGAACGCGGTCGGCGACGCGAACGCGTTCGCCTGCGGTGTCGACACGCTGAGGATGCTGTGCTTGATGCCCCGCGCGGCCATGAACCGGAGGTGTGCGGAGGTGTTCCAGGAGGGGGTTTCGCGGCCTGCGGCGGAGGGTTCGAGGGCGCGGAACCAGGGCGGGATGGGGTGGGTGTGGGTGTCTATTTTTGAGGCGGTAGAGAAGTCTGCAGGGGGGGAAGTGGTCGGGGTGCTGTGCAGAGAGGTTATTGAGGACAGGGCGTCTTGGTGGAAGGGCAGGGTGGTGAGGTCGATGTTGTCGCGTGCTGCGTTTGTGGTTATGCGGTGGAGGAGGGCTGAGGGCGTTAGAAGTGGTGGTGTGGATGTGGATGTTGATGTTGGCATCGTGTAGAGGAGGGTGCGGAAGCTACATGGTGTTAGGACGGGCTTGAGACGGGTGAGACGTGTGGACTGACCTGTAGTTTTGCAGAAGTCTTGGAGGTAATCGAAGTAGCGACAAGGCGTGACCTCGGAGTGCTTCAATGATTGATATGCAGGGCAAGGGGACGCAGACGCAGCTAGCTGCATGTCCCCGCCGGGTCCCCGCATTACCCTCGTCAGGCCTCGTCACGCAGTGTACAGGGAATGGAAATGATATGGATATGTGATTGAATTATCTATATCCTCCAAAACAGCATGGGGTATCTCTAAAAGCAGTCCAGTGAGTAAATAAACTCGCGCTGCCGGTCGAGAAAGCGCCGCTCAACCGTAACAATGAAACTATGTCGCTAATCGCAGTCAGAAACAAAGGAGAATATCTACAGATGAGAGTGGATGTGTATGCAAAATGTTGTTTAGATGAGCAGGCCGACACCGAGAGCCACGGCACTGATGTCGTTCTCTCGAGCGTCGATACTGGTCCTGATCTTGCCCATGTGGCCGAGCTGGCGTGTGGCGTCCATCTTCGCCTGAGACATTGCGGTCGGCGAGGGTGGGCCAGAGGAGGAGGCGAGATCGATGCGGTCGGCATCCTGCTCTGAGGCCGTGGGAGCCAGGTCGTAGCCGAATGTGATGGAGGCGATAGAGTCGTCGCTGGCTGAACGTATAGGCGATGATGGCCTTGCAGGACCGTTGAGCTTTTCGATGACAACAGTGGTGGGGGCTTCGATGTTGACCACTGTGGGCTTTGGTGTGCGGTTCTTTTTGTATCCGTGCGCATCGTAACGCGGAGGGTGAGGTGTGTATTCGACAAGTCTGTGCTCTTTGACATTGATGCGCATGCGCATGCCGTCGCAGATGACAACGTCGCTAACTCGAGGTGACGAGGCAAGCAGAACTGGTGCGCAGCGACGGCGGTAGCGCAGGACTTGTGATGGTGTCGACCGAACGGCTGGTGCATCCTTGGGGTCAGAAGACGCTGTTAATGGGGGTACCTCGTCGTCGTCCTGCGAAGACATGCGCGCTAGGCCATTTCGTGTAGGAAAACGCACGTCTTCAGGATCAAAATCTTCGAACTCGGCATCTGCGTTGGCTGTCACACTAGTGACGTTGCCCATCTCTCGACCTCCACTGAGATGAGGGTAGAGCTGGCGAATGATGCGCTCTTGCTCGGCAATGATGCGCCTTCCAGCATCTGCGTTGGACAGGTTGTCCAAATCTTCACCAAGCTGGGTGCCATCGAGGAGGCGCTGGCGCCTGTTCCTCCTAGGCAGGCTGCGGTAGCGTGGCTCGCTGCGGTCTTCGATGGGTGCGCTGATGTCAATAGCGGCGCAGAATGCCTCGACCCAGTCAAGCATAATCTGTTGCGTGGGCGCGCAGAGCAGCAATTGCTCAGTCTCCACACGAATGCGAATAGCGTGTTCGCGGACAGGCTCAAAGAGGTGGGGGTCAGTCTCGTAGAGCTTGTTTCGCGCCGAAGCAGGGACAAGGTGTGCAAAGGGCGATTTTGGGACCAGCGTAGTCTTCTTGAAGTCTGAAGCAATTCCCACCTCGGCGTGCTGCAGTGTGTACGATGAGATCAAGCGGCCGGCTGAAGCCTGTCGGTTCTTGCTCCACAGACCAGGCTGCTTTGCTCGGTGGATGCTCAGCTGGGTGCCGCAGAGAACGACGTAGCAGTCGGTCCAGTCGCGCTGGCCAGACACATGGAACGGCGAGAGCAGCTCATGGCGCACTCCAAGCACACCGCCGATCTCAACGGTGCATGTGTATGGTGGTGGCAGCACGTCAGAGCGCTCAGCCTTTGCCTCGGTCCGCGCCTTCTCGTTCAGGTAGCGCAGATTGTCGTCGATGCGGGCGTATGCGGGCGGGTTGCCAAGCGGCAGCTGTGCGTGGGTGTGGAATGTGTTGTGGTAGCCGTATGTTTGGTGCGCCGTCTGCTGATTGGCCGAGCGCGAGCGCTGTGCTGTGGGTGCTGTGGGTGCTGTGGGGTCGGACATGGTGGAGACGGTGGCGAGGATGGTCGTGGACTTTGGAAAAGAGGCAAATTCTGGCCAGCAGAGCCTGTTTTCTATGCGTGCCCGGTTTGTTTGCAGAAGCTACCTCTCGAAGGGTGACGCGGTGGGAGCTACGGAAACGGACATGGGCAGATTCCTGTGACGGGCGTTCGTTCCTGGACGAAAGCGGCCGCACAATGCACCGCGCGCCGCCTCTTCTTTTTTAAACCAAGATAACAAACTGTGTCGTCAGGCGGGCTCGGGGTAGCCAGAAGGCGTGCAATTTTGCCGGAACAAAAGCGAGGTCTGAGTGTGGCCGCGCAGATGGGGATCCTTGCGTGAGGCCGAGAAGCACGGGCAGGCAATTTGCAGGAGTACAATCGCTGCCGCTGCGAAATGAGGCGTGAAGTGTATAGCGGTCTGAGTGTCGCTGTGCTTCGAAGGCACCCCGCGGTGGCATGACAGGCTATAAGTATCAATCATGCGAAGCCATCAGCTGGACCACCTGGCCCTGCGAGGTCGCTTGAGCGAACGATAGCAGGGCTGACCCGTTCTCCACTGGAGCATGGCCCAGAACCCCTGCCGACGGGCTGCTAAACTGCGAAAGGCATTGGCCGCCCGTGCGACGATCTATCGCCCGCCGAACGTGGCTGCGCTAACAAAACACAACTGCATCTGCCACTCCTTCGGTCCACTTGACTGCGAATTCGCGCAGCCCAGGTGCGGTCCATATGCAGGTCACTCCCACCATCCGTCTGCTGAGGGGTGCCGCCGTCGTCGTGAAGCTTGACCTTCTTTGTTTCCCCCGTCCACCGCCCTCTGGGAGCCTTCTCGTGCTCGACGCACAGGGAGCGGTGTACCGAGTAATTGCTCCCCTAGTCAAACCACCGCCCTGGCTGAAGTGCAACTTGTGCGAGTCTGACAAGCGCTGATGGGCCCAAGTCCGCAGCCTCGGACGCTGCGAATATTGTATCACTCCACACGAGCCAGTATGCAGGGCCACCGGCCGCGTCACTTGTTATTGGTGCGTCGGTCGACAGTCAGCCAGCAGTGAGATAATTCAATACGGCTGCACGGCAATTCGCGCAAGCTTAGTACATCAAAGATTACGCAGCAGTCTGCACTGTTTTTGCCAGCCGCCCAAGGAGACGGCTTGCGTCGCAAGATTACCGTCATGTGCGACCGAATTTTGAGAGTCAGCTCTGAGAGGGATTGCCCGCCCCATCAAAAGTGCCACCGAAGCTTCGCTAAGCACGGGTGCACAGCTTGACTTGCCTTGTTACTCTCAGCCAACCATCTATCTCCCTATTGTGTACTATTCAGCAGCATAGACCATACAGAACACCCCTGATCTTCGTGCTGTCCCGAGAACGACGTCAGGAGCTCGTCTATCAAGACGCAAACACGGCCGGTGAGGGCCGTTTCAGATTTCACCGCAGCCAGTACTGTATTTGACCGAAATTCAAAGCTCCCCGCACGGTCGAGTCGAAGAACGTTTGTTGGGGAGGCAACACGTCCAGTGCAAAGTCCACACCGACATACTGATGAAACCGGCACTCTATTCAGCCCAGTTTGAAGCTGAGTGTCTGCGGTTCTAGAGCGTCGAAGTGCTGCTTGCGCATCATGCCCAGGGCCTTTCTGTACGCAACGCCGTCTTCCCATTGGATCCAAAGCACGTTGTAGAAACTTAAAGACAAAGTGTCAGACACTTTCGCAGCTTCCTTCATATTCTGACCGCATTGGTTCCGATACCATGTCATCATCCGGTTTGGGTGCTCGACGTATGCCTCTGAAATAGCAACGAGCTGGCATGCACCGCCTGCCACGACGTCTGACACGCTCCAGGCAGGCCCGCTGAGCATCAGAGCCGCGCCTCCGTGATGATTGTATACGTTTACCTGTAGTATCTGACTGTTAGGGGACCCGTTGAAGATGGTGTAGATGGTCGTTGTGACTACAGGGGCCGTGCAGAGTAGTACAGGAGATGTCAACACAGCAAGGTCCGAATCCGATGCGGCTGAAGCTGGCAGGGGATATCCGTATGGAGACTCACCCCCACAGATGTCGTCTTTGGTATAGAAGTGGCCTTCAGGATGGTGATGTAAAGTCCAGCTTGACGGCAGCGGACGCTTGACATCCTCACGGAAGGCTTGGTACTTGTAGAAATCATTGAAGCCGACTGTGCCCAAGCGTGCTGCACCATCAGATGCCATACATTTGTATGTTGCTACCGTCCTCAGCGGCGCAATGGCCAGCCAGTCACTGGAATCGCCAGTGTCAACGTACAAGCCTGCAAAATGTGGGTGCCATCTGTTTTGACATTGTATACTGCCTTTCCACCCGGTCCACGACCAGCTTGGCTGTCCTCTTCTCCGGGACACTCGAGCGTCAGGTCGCCAAAGCATGGCAATGTCGAAGTAAAACACAGGAAGCCCATGCAGCATCCCACCCGGAAACCTGGAACTCATGATCTTTGTCGCCCCAGCGAATGCCCGCACAGTGTCGTCCTCAAAGCTCAGCAAGCGTCTGGAATAGTCCTGGACTAGTAGTCCCCATCTCCCCAGACACGGCACGCTGAGAAGCAAAGACATCAGCCCCATGGGCGCCCCCGAATGCGGCCGCTCATCAGGAAACAAAGTGTCGGCGTGTGCTACAGGCGGATCCTCAAGGCGTTCATGCCGCACATCCTTCCCGCAAAGCCAGGACACGGCTACATCGAAGACCAGCAACCGGCGCGCGAAGAGCGACTCCTGGAACGTCCAGCCGCGCCGCGCCCAGCGCGAGTTGGTCGGGTATCCTGCATCGCCCTGGTCCAATTCGCCAAAGTCCTTCACGCAGCGCGGCTGCGAGGGCCCGCCAATGCCGCGGAGGCCGTGGTTGGCGTTGTCGCCCGCGGCGGCCGCGATGGTGAACTCTGCACTGGCGTAGATGTGCGCCATGGCCTGGAGAACGCGGTTCATTCCCTCGCTCCCCGCGTCTTGGATCACGCAGAGGCAGTCGACCCACAGGTATCTCTCTCCCAGGCTCTTAACCAAGTGCATAGCATCGCGGATAGTGGCTGGCAACCAGTGGGCACTGCCTTTCTGCACACCGCCGTGCAGGATTCCTTCTGTTCGGAGGAAGTTTATGTTTTTGCTCGTGGTCTTCAGCATGGGAACGTTGCCCCAAACATACGAGAGAGCAACGAATGGAGTGGTACTGGGCAGCGTGACCAGACATCCGCGATGCACGTCTACAAAGTTGAGTTGCCTCGCATGTTGTGACAACGCCTCAGAATACCGGTTGTTGCAGCAGCTGCCGTGAAAGTCGCGGCATTCACGACGCCAAGATTGGATCAAGTTCAAGTCGACGTCGATACTAAACGGGCGGTGACGGCGTCCTCCGTTGCGTGACTGGCGGAGCAGTCGATGCAGGACCCGGGGTGGCCCTTGGATCAGCTCTGGCGCATCTGGCAGCAGCTCCGGGTCAGCATGAGACTGCCATGCGGGGTCGAGGTCCATTCGGGCCGCTGTAGCTTGTGTGCGTTGATGCAAATAGTGCTTTTGCTACATTGTTGGCCTTTGACTGTCAAGAGTCACCGGGCTAGGAGGTGTGTAGAGTGTACGCGTGACTGGCAGCCATGTGGTGTACGCTGCAGCCGGGGTAAGCGAACGAGAGCTTGAATCCTTGCAACACAAGTCGAACAACGAGCGTCTTCATATGTTGCATCATCATTGGCCGAGTCCAGGCCTCTGCGAACAAAGTACAAGATAGGAGAATACAAAGGATTGCTCCACTTCGCAGATCAAGCGTCAAACGAACGTTAAAACTACAGCATCCCAAATTAATACACCTAAGACCAAAGAATCAGCGGAGCCATCATAGCACCGTCCAAGACATTGTGCACCTGACCCAATGTAAACGTATCGAGTCCGTTACCGTGGTGTGCGGGGCCTCTGCCAAAAATTCTTTCACACCTCAACCCACACACCCATCCCCTTTCCACCACACCATCTCTGCACTCCTGACCAAAGGCAAAAAGATTCCGTCACGGGGAATCGAACCCCGGCCACATCGGCGCTTGCTAATGAGAGCGATGTATCCTAGCCACTGGTGGTTTGTTAGTTGGTGTTGTTGGTTGATATGAGGGATGGATGTGCTTACCTAGACCATAACGGATGCTGATTTATAGGAGATGAACAGATCAGAATGTATATATTGCCATACGTAGAGGCGCAAAAGCCTGAGAGGGGCAGTTCTAGAGAGTGCTTTGATGGTCCGAACTCGTAGTGGGGGAAGAGGGGTTTGTTGGTGGGGCTAGTGATCCTGCTCCCCTCGGGGACCATCACCAACGTGATAGGCGACAAAGTCTTGTCTTATGAGCAAGGTCGTGTTTTTCTTGCTGAATAGGTATATCCTTTGCGAATATGAAAATGTGTATACATAACTGCAGGCAACAGTCATCTGCCTAATTACAGAAGTTATATTGCTGTAAAGGAGCTCGTCTCTTGTGACCAATTAGTTTTACATGCTACCTCAACCTCCTCTTATCTGTGCGCTATAATCACCGCAGCATACAATTAGTTTCTAATACTAGCAGACTAACGTATACAGAGTAGTCAGCACTACAATATTTGCAATAACAGGCTAGGCAAATTGTTATATGTGTTGTAGCCATCTTAGGGATTCATTGTTTCCAGAAACGATCGCTCAAGAGAAACGAGTGTTTGTATTGCAACCAGCCCAGTCCGCAGACTTGAGTCCCGACAGGTTGATCAGAGAGCAGCGTAAATATCATAGATATCGCACAGAGCATTAGTCGCATCTCAGTCGTTGCGTCTGTTGGTGTCTTGATCGAATAAATGGTTGTCTGTCTTGACGACAGGGTCAACTTGGTTAAAAGTGTATTCACATTCATCACTCCAGTTGTTGCCGAAACCATGCGCATGGCCAAGTATATTGGTCGCTATCTTGCTTAAATGACAGCGACTGATGGAGAAGATCCAACCGTATTGCCAGTGCATCGCCACGGCGACGTATGTACTTCTCGAAAGCACTCGTGGGCGTTTCATTGGACGATGTCTTGCCAATCTCCAAGCAACTCAACTCAAGACTTTGACCCGATAAGGGATGTGAATCTGTACTTCTGGTAGTCGATGTTGAGGTCCAGTTCGTTGAAGTCTTTATCGATCGAGAACCCGTTGGCCTGGACGTTGGCTTCGACAATGACCGGCAGTTCTTTCAGTATCTCTGCGCGTCTAGGTTCGTCAAGCTCTTGAGATGATTCGATGAGTTGGCTGTAGCCACAGATTGCGTCGTGGCGAGACAAGACCGGGCCACCGTTGTTGCTGAAGGTGCCGGCGTCGTGGTACGTGAGGATGTGGTGTATGGCATCGACACAGTAGCCAAGCTTGTACCTGCGTCCAAGATCTATGGCCAGGGGCACGGCGAAGCGTCCGTAGTGCTTGCGTAGATCAGTAAGACTCTTCTGCGCGGCCCCCGTGATCTCTCGCACACTCGGCATTTTGTCAGAGAATGGCTTCAATTCTGAAACCAGGTCTTGCAGAAACGCCACAGTGCTGGCCAACATAATGACCTCTCTTTGGTGATAATCCAGGAGGGCGTAGATTGTATACTGAGCATTGTGTTGGACGAGTTTAACGACATCGGCATATGACGGTGGCCCCGGAATCATCTCAGCCACCCAGTCACTCAGTGCGCCTCCGATAAGAATGGTCGTATCGAGGGCATCGACATTGCCATTGCCATGCTCATCGGTGAAGTCGAGGTACTGAGCGATCGCGTCTCGCGAGATCGGTTGACGCGCGCTACCCAAGGCGTCCTCGACGACTTTCATAACGTCGTCAGTGTCTGCTGAACTGTGAGCACCGAGTTGCCCCACGTTCTTCATCTGAGCGTTCACGACGTTTACTGCTTCCACCCCGAAGTGGTCAGCATCGTGTCCAAGCCTCTTGGTAGCCCACTGTCGAACTGTACGGCCGAGTCTCATGTCTTCTTCGAGCCTGCCGAAATTACCGGTGCCGTCCTCGTCGATGTAGTCGAAGTGCAGTGCAATGTCCTCGAGCGAACTACCTTCGTTCTGCGATTGGATGGCCCTAGACAGTGCCTCTACAATGTCGTCTTTTTTTGGTGCTACCTGATAGGCAAGTTTTCTCACACTGGCCATCTGCTTTACGAGATTGGCGCATGCTTCGACTGGGCTTGATCCGCTGTTCTCAGGTATGGCGTTCATGATGGATTCAATAGCGGTAAGCTGTGTCGCCCGATCGAAGGCCCTGTTGATTTTCTTCTGGAAGTCGTCGTCCTTGGTGTTGGATTCAGGCAGCGTCTCGTTGGCTTTACTGGCAATTTGTTTAACCATGCCGACGACACGGGCGACCTCACTATCTGCTGGAATCTCGTCGAGGCCGACTTGTTCGTTGCTGTTGCTGCTGAGAAGCACTTCTCTGATATCGCGGTAGCCTAAGGCCTCGATTTGGATGGCTTTCAGCCATGTCTGCTTTGGGTCGCGGACCGTCGCCACGCGCTGCTGGTGATCTTTGATAACAACGATGCCGTTGAGGATGTTGTTCAGTATCTTGTTAAGGTTCTGCGCCTTCTCGATATACTTCTGAGAATCCGCGTGTAGCTTGTTCTTTGCTTCCTTGGTCTTCTCCAGCTCATCAGCCAAAGCTTTCACCCGCTCGCGCTCCGTCGTCAGCTCCTGCTGCAGCCTCTCGATTCGCCCTTCTGGGGCGATATCTGCCTCCTCAACGCCGAAGTCGACTCATTTGGCCCCATCGATGGCCATCTCTTCCATATGCGACGGAGGTGTGGACGGCTCGAGTAGGGATTGTCAGTGAACTACGTCGGCTGGGGTGCGGTGGTGTACGAGTGTCGGGTACGAGGGCGGATGATTGATGTGGTGAGATAGGCTATTGCAAGAATGGGTAGTGGGTTGCGCAGTGGAGTTGACGAGAGTCGAGGTGACTGGGCTTTTATATGCACTAGCGGCGCGAGCAGGTGAGAGAGCAAACGCAACGACGGTGAAAGAAGGGCTGGCAACAGTCCTCGCGTTTGATAATGCGCGGAATAGTACATCGCATGTACGGAGGAGCTGGCTTACTCTTTGCATGAATCATAAGAGTCGATTTTAGCTGTCTTTTGCAACAATTGTGTGCAGGAACTGTAACTAGCATAGGGTTCCATCGTTCCCGACAACGATGGCTCAGAAGAAACGAACTCCTCCGTATTGGCAAAGAACGATGAATCCCGTTACTGAAAGTGATCATGTGAAACTGAGATACGGGTGTGGACGGCTTTTGTGTTGTCTATATAGCGACTGAGGATGCTGCCTTGACCGACGCCAAGGTGCTAGAAATGAACCTTTCTCTGTTAACGCTCCCTGCTATGCTAATTACATATCTCACCTACTATTTCATGCATATTGCTATCCCGTGCATCCAACTTTTTGCAATCTGCCATACACACCAACCAACGCAAGACTTCCACGCACTATCACCCGTCCCCTCATAAATCCCTCCTCTTCCTCGGCGGCGGGCTTCTCGATCTCGAACTGCTGTAGCTTCTTCGCCTGCGCGGGGGACTCGAGCTCCTACTCTCACTTGCGCGTGCCTTGCCCTTACCGTTCGCCTTCTTCGGTGGCGGGGACCGCGATCTGCTGGAGCTGTAGCTGCGCTTTCGCTGCATGGGACTTCTGCTTCTGCTCCTGCTCACGCTAGCTGTGGGGCTGCGAGCTCTCTTCTTCGGCGGGGGGCTCCTGGATACCGAGTCTGACGGGCTGCGGCCGCGGCGTTTGGGTGGTGGGGAGCGGGAGCGTGAGGGCGATCGGCTGGAGGAATAGTTGCGCTTTTTGCGGGGAGCAGGCGACCGCGACCGCGACCGTGAGTCGGAGTACGAGCGCGCGCGACCTTTGCCGGCAGTGACACGCTTGCGGTCGGGTGTGGGACTGCGAGTGTACGATCTCCCTCTTGACGACGATCGAGAATCTCTTCGTCTCCGGGCCGGTGTACGACTCTTACTCCTAGACCTGCTCCTGCTGCGCGAACGCGAGTCACTGCGCGATGAATATGATGAGTAGCTCGATACACTCCGCGAATCTTCGCTATCGCTCTCCGGCTCAGGAAGTGGTTTCGGCTTCGGCGCCGCGTTCTTGAGCCATTCGCGCATGCCCTCTGTAAGCACACCCATTGAAATGGCGGTGAAGAAGTTGATAGAGAAGCGAGTCTTTGCCTGGTCGTCTGCATCTGTGGGGAAGACTCCAGTAAGGCTATCCTGCAGCATGGGATCCTTGAAGCGCGCGACAACGTCTTTCTGACCAAGGGCGGACAGCAGCTCCTCGAACAGGATCTTGATGAAGATACGAGACGAGGATGTTGTGTCCTCTTCATTAAGCTTGACGACCTGGAAAACGTGCCACCCGATTGCGTCTGTGGCGAGGAGATGTGCAAAGAACTGGGCGATGATTCGCAGGCGGTTCGTTTCGAAGCGGTGGATGGTCTCGTAGTAGTGCGCAAAGCCCTCTTCGAACAAGTCGGTCCACATGCGGTTGATCTTACAGAAGCGCTCACCAACCATGCCATAGAACTTCTCGTATGTACGCTCTTGGCTGGCGCATTCGACGATCATGGTTGTGAGCTCATTCTCGAGACCGTGGGGTAAATTGATGCGCATCAGCTTGTGACAGCACTCTTCGAAGCCACCACTGGATTTGATGGTTAGGTAGATAGTTCGGCGCAGGCTGACGAGGTCCGCATTGGTCTGATCCTTGACGTCTTCCGCTTTCTGCTCCTCATCTTCCTCATCTGAATCCGATGCATCTGTGTATTCGGCGTCGCTTCCCTCCTCTTCGCCCAGGATCTCTGCCTTGATCTTCTGGTACTCTGCCTCGTGTGCTTCGTACTCTGGGTCAAACTTGAAGATATTGAGGCCGTCCTCAACCTTGACGTCATCCTCCAATGTGTGCCTGTGCGTGATCTGATCCTCCTCTTCCACAAGATCCAAGTCCTCTCTGATTGTGGGATGCTCCTTGTATTTCGTCCGCCTGACCTCAAACAGCACCTCAATCATGTACTGCGTACGCTTGTCAATATCCGCTTCGTGCAAGATATTCCTAAGCTGTTCGAAAATCGCATTTGCGATCGCCATGTTCATCTCTTCCAAGAACGCGCCGACCTCCTTCATAATCCCCACCGCAATTTCCACTGAGTCATCCGACGGCTTGTTGAGCAGCAGGAGCAGAATCTCCGCAACCAGCACCTCGTGCACGACCTGCGTGTTGGCAAGATGACTGAGAAACATGGTGCTCGCCAAACACACAGCCTTGTCGTTCCTCCTGAAGCCTTTCCTGAACTGCACAATCAACCGCCTGACCAGCAGATCGCCCACCTGCGGCAACTTCGTGTTAACAATGGCCACCATGGCGCCGTAGATTGGGGTGAACGGCAGACTAGCAGCCTGAGCCTTCATAATGGCCCTGCAAAACAGCCCACGCCCGCGAACTAAGTTCTCGCTGAACAGCTCGGGGACAATCATCTTGATGTTGGCCGTGTTGGTCTTGTTGATCAGACCCTGGATCGACTTCTTCAGGGCTTCCCAGGCCATGCGCTGGAACTCGGGCGTCGCCTTGTCGGTGATGTTCTTCTGCATCTCGCGCAGACGCGCAGGCGGGATGTATGCGCCTCCGGCGCGCGTCTTGGAGTCGTCAATGGGCAGTTTGCGCGAGGCGCCGAAGGCGTTCTTGAAGAGGTTGAGGCGCGCATCATCGTCTGGGATCTCGCTGTCTTTGCTGCCATTCTGGTCGCGGTGGCGGTCGCCGCCTCGCTCGCGGCGCGGAGGGGCATTGTCGTCGTCGTGGCGCCGTGAGCGCTTTGAAGGGCCGGCTTCAGAGGGCGAGCGGTCGCGCTTGCGGGGGACTTCGTGCTCGACGTCCGGCTCGGGCGAGGGGATGCGGACGGCGGAGGCGACTTGCATGGTGACGGCCCTCTGCTGCGACGAACTGGTGGGAGCTGCACAACGCGGCGTTGTGATGTCAGTCGTCGAGGGCCGTCGCGAGAAACTTTAGCTCCAAAAGGCAGCCGCGGGCCCGGGTCTTGGCATTCCCCCCTGCGGTGCGGCGCGCCCCCAGCGAAACTGGGACTCTCACCACGTCGACATTGAAGACTGAACAGACCCTCGTCTCCACGCTCTTTACATTTTCACTTCAAGATGGTGCGATCGAGCTCACCACACAGTAGAATCGTCACTGACAATTGCAGCTCGACCGCCTCGTAGGACTCAGCATGCTCATCGCAGCCACTGCCATCTTCGTCTACTACACTGTCTGGACTCTGTTTATGGTGCGTAGAGACCTTTCTACAAGGACACATCCTCGCCTGCAGTTTCATGCCTCAGCATAAGGCTAACCTAAATACAGCCCTTCGTCGACGAGGACCACGTGCTGCACTCGCTCTTCCTCCCCCGCGTCTGGGCCATCCGCATCCCTGTGATCCTGATTGTCCTCTTCACCACCGTCGTCGGCTCCTTCCTCTCCGTTGTCATGATAAGGAGCAACCGCAAGAAGGCGCTCAAGGCCCAGCAGAAGAAGGCGTCGTAGGGGACACGTTGCTGTTGTTACACACGATACGAGGTATAGGGGTAATACTCTGGCATATGGGCGGCGCATGGGGGTATTCAACGCATCAAGACTGTCAGATGACAGCACTAGGGACGATATACCATACTTGGAATGTAATTGATTGATGTTGACTGACCTCGGTCTGTGGGGTGCAAGATGCTTAAGGACGCTTTTGAGACTCCTCTCACATAACGCTGCAGCTGTCTTCAGTAATGACAATCGGGCCCTCTCCGTCTTCGCCCGTCTCGCCTGCGCCGCCTTGATTAGCAGCGATGTGTCGCGCCAGTTGCGCAAATACAGCTTGAGATATGAAGTAATCGTCTCTCCCTCCCTTACGGTCCATGTCATTCTTCGACGTAATTTGATACGCCTGGTGCATGCGCTTCCTACTCTTCAGTCCACCTGCCGCGACTTCTCCCTCGCTGTCGCTCAACGCTTCGTCCTCAGTGGGCGCGACTTCGGGTTCTGGCCTGCTAGGTCTCCTTCGGCGTCCAAGGTTGATACTGGAGAAGCCGGTGGTGTCTGCGGAGTGTACGCCAACCCCCTTGCGGGCGTTGTACTGGTCTCGAATGTCAGGTGAAAAGATCTTGATGGTGTGGTCGATGCCGGAGACGGCCAAGGTTGGCTCATATGGGTGGCCTGGACGTGATTAGCAAAAGTCAAAGCTCAGGTCACAATAACATACCCTGAACAACATTGACGACCTCCCCGTCACCCTCAAGGATGTTGACCAGCTGTGCAGTCTTTCGGTCCCATATGAAGACGTTCCCGCAATCGCTACCACTGACAACGTACTCATCTTGTAGCCCGAAGTAGTTGACATCCTTGACCGTCTTGACGTTGCAATGCCCTGTGTACACTCGTGTATGCGGCACAGCCAGTATATCACGCTCTACGTTCGCTCTCTGGTACCTTCTGCGGCCGAAATCCGATCTCCAGAGCATCCGTCCACTGCGTGTCCGGCGCAGACCTTCTTCATCTTCTGAACCCGACTCATCGCCCTCTTCTTCTTCTTCATCTTCTTCAGCCATATCACCATCGCTGTCGTCCTCATTGCCCTCTTCGTCTTCCATTTCTTCGTCGGATTCTTCGTCGTCCTCAACCAACAGATCCTCAAGCTCAGAAGGGACATGTTCTGTACTTGTACTGGATCTTGACCGTGACCCTGACGCCGCTGTCTCTAGCTCGCTGATGGCATCAGCTCTCGCAATCTCTGCGCTCAGCTGTTCAATCTCGTCCTCAACGGGGTCGATATCTTCTTGCTGCTCTTGCAACGCCCTCTCCTCTGCCCTGATACTCGCGTCTGAGATGCCTCGACCGCCGAACGCTCGATCGACGAACGAAAATTTGACGTTTCTCGCAGCATTCAGCAAGATGCCTCTTCCAATCTGATGGCCCCATTTTAATTTGGCTGCCTCTCGAGTCTGAGTAGCCGGGGGCTTGTCTTCATCCTCTTCATCGCCAGTCAGGTCAGCAAATGGAATCTGTATTGCTCGTGAAAAGGCAACAACGGCGTCGATTTCAGTCGGGAAAAGTACTCGGATATCATCGGTCATGAACTTCGAGACATCGACATTGACGACGGGGTCATCGCTGGCCAGGTCGAGCAGATACGGAATGAGAATCTCCTCTATAGCGTCCATGTCGGAGTCTTGCGGTATGGGCAGACGATCGCCTCCACTGCGACTGGAAAAGCCTTCCACGACCGCACCCGGTCCGCTGTCGAGCCACAGCAAGATGGCCTTGAGGAAGTCATAGCCAAACTGCTCATGCTGTTGCAGCTCTCGCTCTCGAGGCGCATGCTGAATCGAGGCAAAGTATTGCGCGATCATAGCATCGGAGGTGGCACTAGATCCTGTCAGAAGTTGGCCGCCCATCACTCGTGAAAGCGTGCCAGCTGTCTGAACGAAACGTCGAGAGGCAGCGCGATCATCGCGCAGCTTATTCTGTACCGCCACATCGACTGGATCCGGGTCCACTGGATAACCCCACGATCGGGATATCTCATCAATGTCAGACAGTATCGAATGCGCCATGCCTAGAAGCGATGTGTAGGCAAGATGCAGTCCATCCTCGCCGTACTCGCCCAAGTCAAAGATCCGTTTCTTGATCTTGACTGCAGTCTTCGCAATGCGGAAATGATCGGTGCCACGCAGCTCGTTCAGCTCCTCTTGCGACATACCGTTACTTGTGGGAGCACCGATGCGGATATCCTCAGACTGGCCGTTTCCATACCTAACTCGAAGGGCGAGGTCTTCGTCTGCACTTTCGGTGCGTTGTCTCGACCCAGCTCGTTCTGTACTGTCCTGCGTAGTCGCCTTCGGACGCTTGCGTTTCCGGCTCTTGTCCTTGACACGACCTGTGGTGTCTCCAGTCGTCACTTTCGATGCAACAACCTGTTCGCGCGCATCTGGAGCTCGATTGATGTCAAAACTGTAGATGTTGTCTTGCGACCAACTGACGATGAGCTCGTTTGGGTGCGCATCGCTGATCTTACATGCTGTAATGTGGCCGCCGTCGTCACGCTTCATCCGCTGCTTGCCATTCGGCGCAAACTTCTTGACACATTGCGTGGCTTGACCTAGCAGCTCTTCGTCGGTTTCTGACCAATTGCCTGGGCTTGAAAGTCTGGAGCCCATTTCGCGACTCTTGTCTCTCCCCAGCATGCGTCGGTCGTGAAGGAAACAGTGCAGATGAGCGCCACCGAGTGCTATGTAGTGAGGCTGCGATGGTGAGCAGGAGACCGTGTTCAGGTCCAGGCCGTAGCGACTGTACGATATGAGCGGTGGCGGTACATTGTCAGCGGCATCTGGATCTCTCGCCCATGACGGCAATCGGCCATCTTGGGCGGGTGGATATGTCCTCGAGGGCTGTCTGACGTCCCACTGCCGTACATCGCCATCATTTGAACAGGTCAGGAAGTAAAAGGGATTATCTTCTGTGACGATGCGCTTCACTGTGTCGTTGTGGCTGCGAAAAGCCCGCTCGTACGTCTCCACGCCAGTAAGAGTAACAGCTTCGCGCAGACGATGTATGCTTGGCCTTGGTCCCCCACTTGTCCGTCTGTTCCCTGTGCCGTAGGCCGAGTGCCCAGAGTGCTCGATATCGAAGATGCGAACGTCGTCGGTGCACGAGACGACGGTGCGGTCGTTGGAGTAGGGCATGAACTTCACGGAGAAGATGTTCGATCGGTGTCCTGTGACAATGGACGTTGTCAAGCTAAATTGCTCCGTGTCTGAGCCGGGGTTGTATGAGTGGATGTTGATGCGGTGGTCGTCTGAGCCAGAGGCAAGGAGGCGCCCAGATCTTGACCAGCTGGCAGAAGGTCAGTCGTATTTTGTGAGCACTGGGGAGAAAGCATGCACACCTCAAAGCGTTGACACATCCGTTATGTCCTTCCAGTTCATTCACAATATCCAGGTCGTTGACCCAGTGCTTGTCGCCATAAATGCCTCGAATATCCGTGTAAGTCCTGCGCTCGTGGCCAACCTCTCGCTTCAGAAAGCGGTCGTAAACGCTGTACTTCATCTTGAAAGAGTGAGTCTTGCGTGTGAGAGTTGTGGCGAGCTCCCAGGGTGGAGTGGAAGTAGTGGCGACGCAAACGACCGAGCTTCACGCGTCGATGCACAGGAGCGCAGGCAGGCTTCGATCAGTCGGGCAAGAGTTTCTCAAGATCCGGGCGCACGTGAGAAGTCCTGACACGCATCGCGGCGCATTTGCGAGTTGCGGACGATGTTGGTAGAGCTGCTCTCAGTGAATTATCGGTGAGGATACAGCTATGCAGGCGGAATGACGATGCACTTCCGTGGTTCCCCACACCAAGCCGCCGATCTTTTCACATCAGCCTTTCTCTCAGGAGAAGCCGGCACCACTATAGACTCCTAATAATCTAGCAGAACCTTTACGGAATCCATTCCATCCATAGTCTTGAAACTACATAGCAAACACGTTTCGAGCGATGAGTCGTGATGCTGTTATTGTGAAAGTATCAGTCTAAATTTATCTCCATCTCTAATGTGCATTATAGGCCAGTCCGAAGTATCCATCTCAAACAGGTAACCGCCTAAGAGCTAGCGAATCTGCTCCTCTCCCTCATCCCTTTGCCAAAATAGAACAGGACCCACATGCCGATACTGCATAGAACCATAAAGCCAGCAAGCAGGCTGACACCACCGTCGATGCCAATGCCTCTGAACATGGGCCTCGAGAACAGTATTGCTGCGAAAGCAAACAGGCTTCTGGAAAGACTGTTTGCGGAGAAAATACTTGCGGCATATCGTGGGTAGATGTTAGGGATGTAGAGGAGGACACTCTGGGCGATGAAGTAGATTCCGAATATCGCCAACCCGAGACCGAATGTTGGAGCCATCCAATGTACAGACGGACGAGATGTCCACGCTGTTGCTCTAGTTAGTATGAGTTACGGGGAGCTATCTTGAAGCTGTAATGGGGGGGGGGGGGGTTTACCAAAAATGAACAGGCCAATACAGATAAGAGGGCTAGCGAACAAGCCAGGCAGCAGATGGTTTTCGAGCTCTCCAAAGGTGCCGTTCTGCATGCGAGGGAAACATCTATATTTAAGATAGATGCAGTGGACAGTAAAACCGAGCAGACCAGCTGGTGCGACAACGAGGAACACAAGGCCGGTACTCTCAGCTGAGAAGTTGTACATGACTGGGTACACGAGGGGAAGAGACTCGAAGAAAGAGTAGTATGTGCCATAGCACAAGCCCATGCTGAAGGTGTTGTTAGTGACCGTTACTGGACTCGATGAGCTTGCAACTCACTACACAGTCGTAAAGAGGATGGCAGGATCGAGTGCGTTGATCTCCCAAGGCTTGATCAGAGCATCAAATGCAAGGCTCGAGGCCTTCAGGTTCTTCTGCTTCTTCTCCGAATCAGACATCATGTTCTCGTTTCCGGTCTCCTCGCGAAGACGCTTAGCCTTGTAGTAGAGGATCGTAGGACCGGAGGTCTCTGGCAGCATGCAAAGCATGAGGGTGTAGACTGGACCCGCGATGATCATGAGCTCCCATGCTGAGAACCTCCAGCCCAGGTCGCGGACTGCGTAAGAGGAAAGAGTGGGGCCGAGAGCAGGTCTACTCAAGTCAGCTAGGCTTCTCATATGTGGCGGAACCACTCACCCCATGGTCGCTGTGGCAGCCCACAATGCCACGGCAAACGGGAACTCAGACATCTTCCAGACGTCGGCCAAAGACGCTCCAGCCGTAGCCAGGCAAGGCGAAGCCATGAAGCCCAGCAGGAATCGCAGAATCATCAGACCAGGATAATTGTTGACGAGCGCAGTCGGGATACACAGGATGACGAAGAGGAAGCCGGAGATAGCATATGGCGGGTTTCTGCCGACTGCGGGAATCTCTGAGAGCGGCGAGAAGAGCAGACATCCTATGCCATACCCTAGCACGTACAAGGCCAGGCCCAATGAACCTTCCACGTGGGACTTATGGAAGATCTCTTGAACTGCCTCCTGTGAAGGGGAGTAGATGGACGAGCCGACGTACACGGCGAATGTGTACAGGCCGATGAGAGTGGTGATGAGAACCCTCTCCTTCATCGACCAGTTGTGGGGGTCCTGTTTGAAAGGCAAGTCAGCTTCGGTTGTGATCTTGACCAGAGGTACAAACGTACACTTGGGTCATCAGGACCATCCCAGTCAACGAGTGTCGTGCTCTTCTCGAGCTTGAGCTCGGAACCGATGATGCTGTCTGCTGGGATTGCGGCGGGGATATCATCGCTGGAGGAAGAGGATGATAGTGCTTTGGCCTTGCTGCGGGAGAAGTCGAAGCTACGATGGCGGAAGTAGTGGAGAGCGGTCCCGACCGACGAGTGCCGGAATAGGTACGACATTGTGAATGTGGCCAGCTGTTTGTACGTCCCAGAAGTCAGCGCTGTCGTAGTACAGCTTGCTGGACTAGGTCTCGAATTGTCTTTTCAGGTTCTGCAAAAAGTAGTATGCTGAAGGAATTCTGGAGCTTGTTGCCTTTCTGGCGTCTCCGCAAACATTGTTGGTTTATATCCTCACAATTTCCGCCTAAACTCCACCCTCACCCTGTGCAACACCGGTGTTTGTCAGACCTTCTTGCATCATGCGATGACTCTATTCAGCGCCAAGTGTTAGTACGCAGTTATGGCGCTGATGAGATCGACGTTTGTATACACCCTTTCACGATAGGGCAGATAGCGGCTTACCCACAATAGGCAAAGTCCCTTCACGGCCTTCACGTTAAGCTGTCAGCGAAAGATAACCCTCTGTCAGTTTAAGGGCGGCGCATCAGAGCGACAGCGGCGAGCGGACCAAAGCGCATGTTCGTCAAACATGCTCGATCGTGGTTGGATGGGACACGTGGTGAGTCGAGTTGACCTCCTTTGAATCTTACAAAGCGTGGCTGCCTCAAGAGGCTTTGTCACTTCAAAGGGTCAGTAAGCACAAGATAGCACCAACAACGGACGAAGACATTCGGACAGCATGCGAAATGATTGGTAAACCCTTCTCTTTTGACGTCTCGAAAAGTCTCCGGTGCTGCCTCCTGGAGATCCGAATGTGCGAACTTCCAAGAATGCGGCTGCTTACTTGTTCTTGTTTGTGCAACATTGGTGGGGAAGCTGAAGAGTCGTGATAAGTGCATGAAAACTCGCCATTGACAATATTGCTCAGCACAGGCATGGACGAACCTTCAAGAGGCTCTGAGAGATTGGCGATTGCATCTTCCATCATACGTCTTGCTTGCAGATCTCTGGGTCTAGCAATATGGAGGAGAGGCTCTTTGTCCCAACTATGGGAATTGCAATGTACTGTAGCGGACCTCGCAGCCTGAAGTTGCGCCTCTTCGGTGTCAGCAATGCCAGCAAATCGGATACTTCTGTCATCGCAGACCGCTGCGACGAAGCCTATACCCGTCGGAATCCAAGGACAGCACATGAACATGCTCACCTTGCATGTGAGTGCACCGACGAAGTGCTCTGCTGAGGATCGTCGGCTCTCCAAGTGCACTAAGATCAGGTTATCAGTCCCACAAAAGACACTGCAATGTAGAACCAGACCCCTGAGGCTCATCCTGCGACGGCTGTCTTCAAGGCAGGTTTGTTGAACAAAGCCCACCTCCCAGTGCGAACCGTGTAACACCCACAACCCCGCTGTGGGTAACACCGGATCCTGTGCTGGGTCTGCATGTCACTGTCAAGTCTCCAGCTCCATGGTGTCGATGGTCGCAGGTTTGAGAACCAGCTTGTCAGCCATCAAGCATCGAACGCAAAGCTTGACTGCTAACTCGTTTCGCGACTGCTGTCATCTGTTTCCTGCTGTCTTGATCCAGACGTGCTTTGTTTTGTACTCCGCAGGACACTATGCTTTGTGCAGAGATCAGACGTCTAGCATTGCGGAGGCCGCGGCGTCCACGGCCCGCAAACATCTCATGCCTCGTGTTGGAGCAATGCGTCGTCCATGGTCTCTGTCAAAGTTTTCTCTGTTGATTTGGTTCGCAAGGCAGATTCTAACGAAGCGAGGTGTGGTTGTGCGCAGATTCATCGTCTCAAGCCGGCATGCAGAGCGCTGCAACGTCTTTCAAGGGTGCACACGTGGGTAGGGCAGCCTCGTAACGCGAAATGAGGTACCAATGCTAACCGCACGGCACGCATGGGGAAGGCCATTATTAGCCAACGGGCTGGTCAAGGCGGCGCTCCCAGTTTCTCAGAAGGGGCTGGGTTATGGGTAAAGGGCGCGCCCGAGGGTTTTTCCGCAGGCTGCAATGTTTCTGCTAGATACGAGGAGCTCTAGATCGCTTCTGTCGATCCTGAAAAGCACGAGGCGAGCTGCGTGTTGGAGCTGTGTTTTACAAGGTCAGAGTCACGGCTCCTTAAACACAGCTTCACGTCTTCCGCAAGCAGGCCTTGTCGGTACCGGCGGGATGGAGATATCGAAACCAACACCGCGAATCACGCGCTCACGCCCTCATATCGCGAAGCTGCAGCGACAATTGACTGTGATCTGCGGGGCTGCCGGAGCCAGTGCACTTGCAGTCAAGCTGCAGTCCGGCTGCGCCTGCCGAGCTATGGGCTCTGCGCGCCTCGAGATCTAGCCCTCGCGCACTGACTGCTCCGCTTGCTTGCAGCAGCATTCGCAAATGCAAGACAGGCCTGGCAGGACTGCTCTCGCGACTCGTAGCGGCCTAATAATATGTTTTGCATGGCGCTCGGACGTGATCTGGCAGTCCAACAGGGCATGGAAGGGCATGTGAGGCCATCTAGAGCCGGCCGTCCGCGGGCGCAGCTGAGACGAGATAGTGCATGTCACACCAAGGTGGGAAGGTTCGACTGGGACCGGGCTCATGAGCGATTATTGAGTGCACTACATGTACTGAGCGCGCGCCGCTCGTGTCTGGTTGCGGTGCGCTATTTCCTACAACAGTATTCCCAGGCTATAGCAACGCATCATCACGTTCGGATTCCTCTGGTCGACGTCTCAAAACAGCATACCGTTTTGGTCGAATACCAACTAGTAGACTCTGTACTACCTCGACCTCGACGCATCTGGCAACTTGATTGTCAACAACCGGGATAAATTATTGTGAAAAACAACAAGAATTTGAGTGCGTCCACCAAGCATCACCTCACAGCACAGGCAATTGACATCTTTTGCAGTCCGTTACTCGGGTCCCACCACCAAAGCCATGCGCACTTCAACAATCCTCACAGCATTTCTCCTCTCCACAACATCATTCGCCGCGCCAACACGGACACAAACCCGCTCCCACTGCCGCTGCGTCCTCGTTTCAGACAACACCAGCCCGCTCGAAACACCCGCGGCCGCACACTGGACACCCGCCGCCTGGAAAGCCACAGATCCGACACCCAGCCTCTCCCCGAAGCACCACCTAACCACCGACAAATGCGCGAATCTTGGCCCTGAGCTAGAGAACTTCCGCCACACCAAACCCGACCTCTACGACTCGTACGTGCGCGACAAGATCGCAGCAAACACAGCCGACAACGGCGAGAAGCCGTTGCCCACAGAAGTTTTAATGAACCGGGAGCCACGACCGACTTCGCGGCCCTCCGAGCGGATAGTGTGCTACTCGGAACCTGAAACCTTTACTGCGTACAACGACTCGTGTCTTACGCTGTGGGGGCTGCAGATCATTGTCGCGATCACGATTCTGGCGTGTGTTGCTGAGGGTATCCACTTGGGCATGCGCTGGCTCACTGGCCCCCCCTCGACCGAGTCTGAGCACGATGTTTCGTCTGAGAAGGCGCTGCGGCTCCCTGGCGCGGAGCGGCTGCTGCTTGCGATTCCTACTCAAGTGACTCAGAGGGACGATGTGTTTAGCCCTGGCGCAGAGAAGAAGCTCAAGGCGTATGAGGCCACACGGTACTTTGTTGTCAAGAGCCCGAGTGGGAGGAGAGAGTTTATTGCGTACGACAGTGAAGACGATGATGAGGCAGACAGGCCGGTAATGTAATTTCTCACACGCGGCGCCTGTGTTGGTATTCAGTGCCTGGGCATGCGTTTTCAGCGATGCGCCAGGCAGTATATACGGTCCATATACCCTAATGAAGGATGATACATGCTCAGATGCGATCTTGACGGGTGCCATCCACTGCGAGATGTCGAGTGAGGTTTTATCCTCGTTCGACAATCTCCGACTTGATCCTCTTTTCCTCCTCCTTTCCTCCTCCTCCTTCCCTATGGAGCTCTGCATCCTCCAAATTCCACGTTTACATCTCATAACTCCATAACAGTGCCACACGAAGGTGGCAAAAATCAGATGGGTATCGTAAACTATGCGCTAACAGGGCTGATAGGGTATTTCAAAGCAAAGCGTCTATATACAATGAACTGCAAAAAAAAGACAGAACAGGTCGAAAACAACTCCCTGTCGACATGGTTGACGCGTGCGTGGGCAGGTGCAAGGGACGGCGTCTGGTCGAGGGTAGGTGTGTGGCTCCATGGTGTCAACAGCACAAGCATAAGCTGCCTTACCTGCCCAGAACGAGAAGCAAAAAAAGACATGGGCAAAGCGTGTGGGAAGAACCAACCATGCTTTTCGCAGTGGATATCTAAATTATCGTGATTAAAATGGCTGGGTGCTGGAGTCGCAGCGGGTATTATTGTAGTTGTCGCTTGGGTATGAGTTGCAGTGGAAGTCTCATCGCAGATGGGCTCCGGTCTGTCGCGATAGGCCGCGGTGAGTTGCAAAGGCTGCAGAAGGGTGTCGTTGCAGGGCATTGCGCAAAGGTCCGGGACAAAGCGGCAGGCGTGTTGTTGCAGGGGTATTCGATGGGTTGCCGCGAGTGAATGGATCACCAGGTCACATCACCGGCGGTACGATGTTCGTGCGGATAGTCTAGATGACAGTCGTGATTCAGAGGTTCGAGTCGAACCGAGTGTATGGACATGTCGCACCGACCGAGACTGAAGGACCAGTCATCGACGGGGGCCGAGTTGTCGGACAACTTGGAATGCGGCGGAAAGATGCAAACGCCGTGAGCCGGGGGAACGCTGAAGTACAGGATGTGTTGAAACAGGATGTCGTTACGTGGAGACAGAGGAAGGAGGAAGGGGGTGCCTTTAATAGGCTCCAGTGAAAGACGCTGTGCAATAAGTGAAGGTCGTAAGCTGATGAGATCGTGGATCAAGATGGGCGGCAGTGGGCCAACTACATGATAGTGTGCCACCCCTTCTCGTTCATGATGTCGATCCAGAAAGCGTCAATGCCCTCGTCGGACTGTCGCCATGTCTCCTTGATCAAAGTGATGAGTTGACGAAGCGGCTTGCCAGGCAAGCGGTGGGCGTACACCTCCAAACGACGGACGACCTTCTCCCTTGCTTGAAGCACCTTGGAGTCATTGGCGTCCACATCAAAGAAGTCGACCGACGAGACAAACTTGAGCTCCGAGGCAGCGACTGTGATGACAAGTTGCTGGATACAGAACGTGCCCGAAGACGCTGGCAGAGACTCAATCATCTGCAGAATGTGCATGGCAAGTGAATTGAGCCATAGCTTCATATCTGCGTCTTCGTATGGTGTCTCGAAGCGGGGCATCGGGAAGTGGAAGTCGACGTTATCGGAGACAGGCAACTTGTTGCTTCCCAAGCGCTTGCGTAGGATAGTGGGGAAAACGCGGTAGAGCTCAAGCAGGCCAGCGCAACGGTAGGCCTCGGCGAGGATAGTAAAGTGTTCCTTTGGTGTACGGCTGTCGCCAGTGTCGGCAATCTCATCTACGGAGGGATAGTCTACAGCCAAGAGGTCTTCCTCAAGGGATGTGGCGTTGAAGAGGTTCTCCTGGCGGCGGATGAGGTCCATGACAGAGTCCCTGTTGAGAGATCGCTCACTGCGAACAAGGCGCCCGACCTCAGCGAAGAGAGCCTGAACCATAGGGGCGATACCAGTCCAGGGGTGAGGTACGATCTTGCCATCGGGACGGCGGCCTGCGGGAGTGCTTCTCTTATTGGAGACTATCCGAGGACGCATTCCCGATGGCCGCGAGAAGCTCATGGCGTCTTCTGTTACGAAGCCCATAACCATCTCCCAATAGATGAGGGACTCCTCGAAGAACTGTGCTTCACGTTGGACCTCCGCCTCCTGAGACCTGTCCATCAGCTTACGGAGGATAAGACCTCGGGCAGTAGCAAGGAACTCCGTGCCGAGAGCACTGCTGTCGTGCCATGATGTAGTAAGACCAAGCATCATAATACTAAGGAAGGTCCTTGTACAGCTGATTTGACCAGCCTGGGCCAGAGGAAGCTCATCCTGGAGTGCAGCAATAGCCTTGCGCTGTAGCTCATTACCAATCGCTGCCATGTGGGGAAATGTATTGGAGAGGTGCGCGGCGGACATTGATTGGATAGCATAGCTAATGGAAGGTGAGTCCTGGTAAATCTTGCCTATCGTGGTCCTGAAGGGATTGAGATGTGAATCGAAAGAAGAAAAAACTGCGCAGACATCCTTGAAGTAGTGCTGGATGAGAAGTGACTCCTGGTCGTCCGGCGACGTAGGATTGGGTGAAGGGCTGGGAAGCCTGTAAAAACCTAGAAGCAGCGACCTTGAAAGACGAGATGGGCTGACTTCGCGGCTTGACTCGCGAGTTGTCAACACTGACGACTCTGTTGATGACTCGTTGTGCTTGAAAGGAGATGAGTGTGCTTCAAGGTCGAAACTATTGAAGCCACTGAAGTCATCCAGTGCGGTAGTTTCAAGGTCAGTGTGATCGAATGCATCAAAGTGGAAGTCATCAGTAGGAAGTGGGATTGGGTCAACGAAACCATCGAGCACTGAAGGGTCCAAGGCATTAAGGTCATCCATAGGAAATGGCTCCAAGTCTCGGGGAGATTGCTCATCCTCCGTGGACGACAGGAGAGGCTCCTCTAGGGCTGGTGGAGAGGTCGGTGGTGGTGTTGTTTGCTTGTCGCTGCCAGCCATCATAACATCGTCACTCTTCCTACTTGCAGGGAGGACTGCCGCAAGTGCCTCGATGCCATGAGCGACGTTCTTTGGAAGCGAGGATCCTGTGCTCTTGGAGGGCTTCCGGATACCAGCCGACGACGGCTTTGGGGGAGAAAGTGTGAACTCTGTGGGCTGGAAGACCTCATACTTGGTGGACCACTTCAAGGTCTTCTCGTAACCAGGACAAGGGACGTTTCTCTTTTTGCATTGCAGACACGAGCCGACAGTCTCGTCACATTTGAGCTGGTAGGACATTAGCGGGTTCCTGTTGGGCACGATACGTGGAGACTCACTCGCTTCAGCTTGCAGCGACCACAGCCGTTTCTGGATTTGGTCTTCTTTGTCTTGAGATCTTGTGCAAGGGCCTTCTGTTGCGCCAAGGCAGGCATGTCTGCTAGCTCAAGAACTGGCAAAGGGACAAGTTGGGGAATGTCGGAAGAGACTGGTGTGATAACCCCAGGATGGAAAGAAGATGCAAGAGGGGCCTTCGCCAATTAATGCAGGTTCAGATGTAATGATGACACGGACCGTTGTGTATCAAGGGTATACCGAGCCAAGATAGAGCAGCTGATAAAAACTCGTCTTGTGGTTGGAAATAAAGACGAACCAGCCTAGATCGCCCGAACTCGGATTTGAGGCGAGTGCGCTTGCCTGGTCTTGCGTCGCAGGTGCATCAAAGCGAGGCTGATTGGCCAGCCACGGCGTCGGATCCTGTCTTTTTGGCCTCTTAAACCTATCTATGGGAGGACGCTCGCTCACGCGGAAAACAGGACATGGTTTGGAATAATCTTCGCCATTGACAGAGCGCGGTATTGTGAGTCGTATCTTGAAGAAGCTCTTTTCGATGTTATCTCGTTGCTTGGAGGCGAATCTTGGATCAACACCGCTTGTTGTCCCTAAGCTAGTCGATATAGTTTTGGGCCACATATAGTTTTGGGCCACCCAACCAAGAACGCCACCACGAACTGCACCGCGATTTACTCAACAACAACGCTT
>JAFISE010000264.1:0-33075 GCA_022560025.1 Stagonosporopsis chrysanthemi
TTGTAAACGGACAATTCTTTCCCTTGCTATCACTGCGTCTGGGGGACTGGCTTGGATTGGGGGCTTACTTGGGTTGGGGGCTCACTTGGGTTGGGGGCTCACTTGGATTGGGGGCTCACTCGAGTTGTGGGCTTACTTGGATTGGGGGCTCACTCGAGTTGGGGGACTGGCTTGAGTCGGCGTATCGTGCCTTGAATTGCACTCTCTCTGCCTCTGCTCTGGTCTGACACTGCTGCGCTTCAGCCTGTAATGCACTATTAGTAGTTGCTCTGACCCTACCCTGACTTGCGTCCGGGCCTGAACCCAACTCTGCTGCACAGCTTCTATGAATTGTCTGCCAGCATGCTCGCCTTGCTCACTGCATCCGCGTGATACGCGTGACAATCTAGTTGCTCTGCTAACGCCTTTAGCCTGTAATGCACTGTTAGTAGTTGCTTTTGATAATTGGGGTTTTGTAGTTGCGTACGCAAACCTCTGCATCTTAAATACACGCATGCAGTCTTAATGCGCAACCTTAACGCATACTACAGACTGCTGTCTCTATGCCTTGCCTTTAACGTACGACATAAACAGCGCAAACACTCTGCTTATCTTGTTGCTCTGGATGCCGCCCTACTGCACCTGCTGCCCTATCTACGCAAGCACCTCTACGTACGCTACCTGGCTGCTCACTGCAACGCCCTCTGCCTGCATGCATTGCTGTACCTAGTTGTGAAACGCGTCCTCCCACGCTGTCCACACGCACACGATTGATGTGACGAGCACACCTGCAAACTGGCAGCGCATAGCTGTGTTCTTCTGCCAACCGCCAGCAACTGGCTCAAAGCTGTTGCAGATTGGCTGGGGGACGCCGCATTCAAAGCAGCAGCTAAAGTCAGCCCACAGCTTCTGGTCCTTGATGGTCTGTACAGTCAGCTCGACTCCCTCCCTAACCTCTTCTGCCTGCAGCCGATCGCAGTAGCACAGCAAGAAAGTGAACAAGCCTACTGCTGAACGGCCTGTTGCCCGTTGTTGTGAAGAAGAAAGGTCAAGATGAAGATAATATTAGTTACGCAGCTGGCTAGCCCTGCAGCTGGCGTGGCTATTAGTACTATGCTGCCCACCCCCAGGTCAAGATAAAGATGATATCAGTCACGTAGCTAGCTGGTCTTGCGGCTGCTGGAGTCTGCATGCCCCTGCCAATCAGAACCTAGCAGATCTCGGCTAATTCGGGGCCCGCAAATTTTGGCTAATCAGAAGCCAGCGGGTGAGACCTGCCGGCCTCTGATTGGCTGACGGGCTGGCTGGCGCCCAGGCCTCCGGCACCTAGCCAGCGCTGCGGCTGCTGCCCGCAGAGGGCACAAACACGCTGCCGCTCTCGCTGCGCTGGCCCCCTGAGCGCTCTTGGGCCTGCCTGAATATGTCCCTGATGGTGAGGGACCGGGTGGAGGGCGGCGTGCCCCTGGCTGCTGCCTCAGCAGTGGCCCCAGCGCCGGCGCGGGCCGCTCCTGCCTCCGCCCCAGCAGGCACTCCCTGCTGCTGCGTGAAGTCAACCATAAGGGACTCCAGCTCGTCGAGGCTCATGCCTCTGATCCTCTCCTGCATCTCAAGCAGGGGCGGCGCCCCTCGCTCCCAGACGGGCAGCCACCCTTTTACCCTAACGCTCCTCCGGCCCCTGCACCAGCGCTCTGTGCCCTCGTCAACGCCTAGCATTGTGATTCCCTGCTTCCTGCAGGCCTTGATGAGCTGGAAGGCGTCCCAGGGCGCATCCTCAGGCCTGTCCCTCTGGGCGCTGCGGTGCGCCCGGCGGAGCAGCACTTGGAGAGTCCTAGGGTTGCTGTCCTCGCTCCGCCGCACTGTCAGCCCTGGGTGCTCGAAGACGGCAGAGAACCACATAAGCTTTCTGGACAGGCCCTGCTCCTGGCTGGTCTTGGTTGACTCGATGAGCGCGCGGTCAGAGGGGTACGGCAGGACCCAGTGCGTCAGCCGGACAAGATACAGGAACTGATCTAGCCACAGCTCTGCTCGTCGGCTGCCCAGCTCTGCCTCTAGGAGACCGTGCGTTCTCTCGAGCACCTGGCGGAATGGCTTCCAGCCCCAGCCCTGCCGCTTCCTCTCATCTGGTAGGCAGAGGAAGTCAAGCAGCTCCCCAGCCCCCTTAAAGGCCCCCTTGTTCCCAGTGACAATGTGCGGCGGGCTGGCCACGCTGCCTGCGAGGAACATCTCCCGCATTCTGTTGTAGCAGTACGACACCCTAGCCCCCGGCCCCTGCGCCTGGGGGGATAGCTGCTGCGCCTGCTTGTCAGCCTTGAGCACGGCCTTCCACACGTCGGCGTTGAGCTGCTCGAGGTTGAGGGCAAACATGTACTCTAGCCACTTCCGCAGGAGCCGGGGGCTCTCCTTAACGTTGTGCTGGTAGAGCCACCTCTCTGCCTGATTGAAGCGAACAAAAACACTCTGTAGATCCTTTACTGCCTGCCACCTCCGCCTGTACTCTGGGTGATTAAGTAAGCAGCCTTGCAGCATGTTCTCCCCGTGCGGGGGCCTGATCCTCAGCGTGTCCCAGTTGAACTTTGGCAAGAGCCAGCCGAGCCCGCAGCGCTTGATGGTCTGCTGCATGCCGAAGCCCTCTACTATAACTCTCTGCTGCCGCTCACCCTTCTCCCAGCGATCCTTGTACAGCAGCGATTCCCGAGCTAGGATGCTGCTTGAGTAGCAGAACCGGAGCGCCCGCAGGGCGACCAGCATGACAGCTGACTGCGAGTGGGAGACAGGCCCGAAGGTGTGTGCCCGGGTGTGCTCAAAGAGGAGGCAGTACTTGTTGATCTGGGCCCGGAGGAACCCAAACAGCTCCTCTGTCGGGACGGCGTAGTACGGGGCTGGGCGGCTAGGCTCATCCTCCTCAGCACTGTAGAGCTCTTGCTGCTCCCAGTAGCTCTCAATCTCCTCCATCATGGTGAGGGATACCCGGTGCTCCTCTCGAACGCCATACGACCTACGTTGGTTGTCCCGGAGGTTGACGTGCGCCTGCTGCTTCATGTGCAGGTAAGCTTTCTTGCAGACTGCCTCTGAGAAGGTGCTTGCTCCGCCCTCTTGCTGCAGGGAGCGGACGTAGCCAGGGTCTAGGGTAAGATTCTCCAGCACATCCTGCTGGAAAACGTATGCTTTGGAGGTGTCGAATGGCGCCTTCACTAAGCCATAGAACTGAGAGTAGACGAGCCCGTCGGATCGCTCTGTGCCGCTGGGCGCAGCAAACAGGGTCTGGTTGGTGCTATCTCTTGTTGTAGCGAATGGGTAGACGGTCCGCTTCGGGCTGCCTCTCGCCGGCTTGCCGTCTGCTAGCAGTGTTGCTCTAGATTGGTAGTAGCTATCAAGGCAGCACGTCCTCCAGAGGAACACCTTGGCTTGGCCTTCGCCAGGCGCAGCCAGAGCAGGGAGGCTGCTCTCTTCTGAGGTGATCTGCTTGCTGAGATCCACAAAGGTGCGGTCTTTGCTGCAGAAGCTAGGGTTGGTGCTGCTGGACTAGGAGCTCTCCCACTTCTGGTAGGCAGCGCCCAGGCCCCCTGCCATCCACTGCATCTTTGTGTCCTTTGAGTTGACGAACAGGGTAGCGCTGCGGAAGCGGCTGTACGCTACGTTGCCTGCAACACTCTCCTGGATTTGGACCTAGATTGGGTCAAGGTGCTGCGGCTGCAGGGTGTACTTGAGCAGCTGCGCTCTTGACGCGTCCTTCCGCGCAAAGGTCTCGGCAGACAGAGTGGTGGCGTCTAGAGCAACCACCTCTGCTGAGACAGGGTAGTGCTGCAGGGCGTTCGCATCCTGGACGGTTGCCTGGATGGCGGGCATCAGCACGCTGTCGTACCATAGCTTGAAATCGTCGCTGCTGAGGAAGGTGCTGCGCTCGTAGCTGCTGCTGGTGTGCAGCTCAGGGAAGAAGATAAAGATAGAGAGTGACTCTATGCCTGCAGCGGCCCCGAAGCAGTAGTGCGGGATCTTGTGCAGCGGCTGGGCAACCATGCGCTGCTCGCTAGCTTGGTTGTAGGCTGCTACCTGAAGACTGAAGTGGATGTCATGCTGGAGGTTCAAGGCAGCGTGTGCGTTTGGCAGCCAGTGGATGCCGTGCCGTGCAAACCCTAGGCTGGTGGGGAAGCAGCAGAGGCTGTTAATGTCAAATGTTGTCTTGGGAGCGCCAGCTGCTGCGCTGCTCTGGTAGTGCTCTGACATGCAGAGGCTGAGAGGCAGCCCTGCGTTGCGTGTTCCTGCATCATTAGGGAGAGCTGCAGGGCTCGTGCCTTCAAACGCAGCTTTCAAGTCAACGCCCTCCTCTAGGCTTCGTGCCCTCATCAGGCGCGGGCTCTGGAGCACGTCAGGGAGGAGAGCCTCTCCACTGCAGTCCCCACGTAGCAGTAGTGTGATGTCCTTGAATGAGGAGCACGCTGAGTGGACATTACTGCGCTGGTGATGCTGCGCGTGCTGCTCGTCAGCCCTGCTATGGTCCTTGTGAGTGCAGCCGTGGAAACTGCGAAGGTGCCTTGCGAGCTGCAGCGCAGTGCCCCTGGCTGCTTCTGCTGGAGCCCTGCTGCTGCTGCTGCTAGGGGACCTGTCTCTGCGGCTAGTCAGGCTATGAGTAGGTAGATGGGGGCCTGTCTCGCGCTGTGGGCTAGTGGAGAGCCTGCCCCCCTGCTGGGGAGGCGCTGCCTTTAGTCCCTCTAGAGCAGACCCTGTAGCCCTTGGCTGAAAGTAGTCGCGAATGCTGTTGCGCTGAGGAGCTGCTGGGAAGGGGCTCTTGCGCTTCTTAGATGCAGCGCTGGAGGCACTTGACAGCTGCGCACTGTTTGATGCAGCTGGGCTTAGCAATGGTGGAGGGCTAGGCTGGTCCTGCGTACTGCTGCGGTTACTACTCTGCTCCCTCTCCTGCTGCAGAGAACCTACTGAGCTGCAGCTGCGCTCTGGGGCCTTGCTAAGCTCCAGGAGAGCCTCCGCTGCCCTGGCTTCAGAAGCCTGCAGGAGCCTAGCTATTGCGCTGTTCTCCTCCTCTAGCTCTGCGTTTCGCTCTCGTTCCTCCGCCTGCAGCTCCTCCGCCTCTCCTAAGTCTGCTGGATTAGCTGCAGCTAGAGAGGCGGCGCTAGGGCCCTCCCACGCAAGGTGCTCCTCTACTAGCTTGTAGTTGCTAGCAGCTAGTCCATGGCCGCGCAGGGGGGCAGCGGCGGCGATCTGCATCCCTGTATCAGCAGGCGTCGGCCGGGGCGTGTCTCCTGCGAGGAGAGGCTCATAGGCAATAAAAGTAGGGGGGGCCTGCAGCTGCGGAACGCGCCGGCGGAGGTACTGCTGTCGGTTACGCTCCCTCTTTGCCTCTGCTGCCTCAGCAGCAGTGGCGTACTTCTTAGGGCGTCCTCCAGGCATCCTGCAGGTAGCAGGAGAGGGGCTCAAGGGGGGAGGGGGTGGGAGAGAGTAAGAGAGAGGAGGTGCAGCAGGAGGCGCGGTGCTGTACGTGCAGCGAGAAGTAGCTGCTTGGGCTACAAGAGAGTCAGCCAGAAACCCTACTTAGGCCTAGCGGATTCAGCCAAAAACCCAAATCTAGTAGCGAGCGCTACAAGCTGCACAAGGCTGCCTGCCTGCGCGTAGCCTGTCTACAGGGCTTGCAGAGTAGCGTAGCAGCGCTCTGCTTACCTGCTTGCCTGCTTTGCGCTACTGCAACAGCAAAGGGGTGCTAATGCTGCTGCCCGTAGGGGATTTCAGCTAGAATTCCTGCTTAGGCTTAGCGCGTTGTAGTGGGCCGCCTTTCCCCATTTGGACGCGCTCCTCTAGGACCCCTATCTTTGCCGCGCCGCAGCACCACCACCACAGCCCGCAGAGCTTAGCAGAGCGCGCCGCTGCGCTTGCCAGCCTCTGCTCTATCTTCCTGCGCGCAAACCTTGATAGCAAAAAATCCTAACCTCAACCTGTATCCTAGCCCTTGAATTAGCTTTAATTAGCTAGTATACTGTACACTCTTCTTACACTTTATCTAGTACTTTTTGCACTTGCTGCTACTCTATACTTACTTCTATCTACTTATCTTGCTACTTTTAAGCTCTCTCTTTACACTAGTTGTACCTAGCTGCTTCTAAGTTATTACACTTTACCTACTTACTGCCTAAGTAGCTACTTATTAGCTCTTGTTAACACCTGCTACTAATAATAAATATCTTTATTGCCTATATATTTAACTATTAATTACTATATACAGTGCTAGCTTCTGCTTTATAGATTAAAACCTAACGTCTTGCTAACTAAGTATACTATTAATACTACTATACTTATATTTCTTTACCTTTCTTATTAGATTAATATTACTTGTCTAATTCTGCTGTAGCTCTGCCTGCTCTCTACCTAGCTCTAAGAAGCAGTGCTATATTATACTAAGTAACTAAAACGCCTTAATTAAGTATATACTAAGATACTTAATAATATTAATTAGTATACTATAGTTACTTACTCTTATTACTATTATCTTTATATTCTACAGCTCTATTACGTCTTCTTTGTTTAATATACTTTTTTTTTTTTACTATACTTCTTTTTTTTTCTTTTACTACTGCTACAGCCTTGCTAGTACTTTTACTAGTACCTACTTCTTTAATACTCTCTTAGCACTTACTTTTAAGTACAAAGGCGCTGTAGTAGAAGTATTATAAGCTAGCAACCTTGCTAGCTAATTAAAAGTTAGTAGGCCTTACCTAGCAGCTTTTAATTAGCTAGTAGCTTAGCTAGCGCTTAACTTTCTTGTACCTAGCTAGCGCAGCTACTGCTGCTTATAGAGAGTATAAGTATGCTACTACTTTTACTATACTATACTTTAGACTATTCTTTAGCTTGCTAAAAGATATCTATAATTATAAGTAACTGCTAGAGTAGTAGTATACTCTTAGTAGTTACTCTAGCTACAGTATTAGCGTAGGCTGCTTTTGCTTTTTTTCTAGCAGTAACTCCCTGCTTTTATATAAACTTTACTATTAATAACTTTAGCTTATCTAAGCTTATACCTTAAATTCTTTTTTATATTTTAAGCAGAAGCAGTAACTCTTGCTTCTAGACTAGTAGCTACTTTTTTAGCTTATTACTCTTCTACTTTATTATCTAGCTTGCTATTACTCTTGTTATTACTTTTACTACCTTTTCTTGTACTGCTACCTTGTTGCGCTAAGTATATAGTCTGCTAGATTAGCTACAGCAACTGTGTCTGCTTAGATATTAGTTAATACGCTAGCTTCTCTCTGCTTAGCAGCCTAGCTGCCTGCATACTAAGCTACTTATCTTTTAACTATTAGCTAAGCTTGCCCTTGTTCTTAGCAGCAGAGTTAGCTTTGTATATAGGCTCTGCTAAGCTGTGTGTTTACTATATATAGTAGATAATAGACAGCTAGATACAGCTATACTTAGCTATAGTCTTGCCTATCTAGCGCACATTAAACAAGTACTTACTATTAAGTACTTTTACTTTGCAGCACTCTATATACTGTACAGTAAGCTACCTAGCTACTTTTAGTAATAATAATAGCTAGGCCTTATAGATAACTATCTCTACTTCTTAGCACAACTTAGCTACTTTCTTATCCTGTCTTACTCTGCTATTAACTACGTAACCTAATAAAACTCCTTAACTAACTTATTACTTTCTACTATTTCTAACTGCTATTTATACTCTAAATACTTTACTAAATTCTTAATTAAACTTATATTAACTCTCTACTTTTCTAACTACTTGCACTATTACTTTTTTGTCTCTTTATTACTTTTATACACTAACTTTATTAACCTTGCTACTAATACTCTTTAGTACTAACAATCTTTCTCTTTTACCCTCTAGTATTACTTATACCTATTATCTTTCTATTAATTGTATATCTTTTACAGTACCTTGTACTAAAAACACTCTAAATATACTTTATCTTAATCTTTTCTTCTACTATTATAATTATTACCTATACTCTATAGCTTTCTGCCTACTAACACTATTATATATTATATCTACTTACTTTTACTTTTACTACTTTGTATATTGTGTACTAGTTTGTCTACTATACTAACTGCTAATACAACTACTTTATGTCTACAAACTTCTACTAATACTACTGTATTAACGTCTATTATAGCCTATATTATACTTATTACTGCTGCTTAAATACTTACTACTTCTTTTTTTACTCTGCTTGTGCTGTATATTCTTTACTACTACTACTTACTTTACTATTTTCTTTACTATTACTAATTTCTTCTTCTTCTTCTATATCTTCTTTTTTTATATTCTTTTTTTTTATATCTTTTTTTTCTGTATCTTTTTTTTTTGTATCTTCTTTTTCTGCATTTTTTTTTTCTACTTCTTTTACTACCTTCTTGCTATCTACTTTTCTACATATATTGTACTTCTCTTCTTCTTCTTTGTATTTTATCTACTTTTTCTTTTATTAGTCTAAATACCTGTTTAATACTACTTGTTTACACTTTGCTTGCCTGTATGTGCCTTTAATATACGCTGCAACTAACTACTACTTTACTTTTCTCTGCTTGTCTTTTACTACTTGCTACTGCTTTTTTTATATAATTATAACTGCTTTGCTGTATAAACTGTCTTACTCTACCTAGCTACTTTCTTGCGTATAATCTAACACGCTAAACAGCTAATTAATATATACAATGTACTAGATATTAGCTATATTAACTTTTATCTTTAGCGTACTTATTACTATAATTACTTACTTATTACCTACTACAAACTCTTATAATATACTTGCTTTGCTTACTACCTTATTATAGTACACATAATAATATAACTTTCTTACTAGCTCTTTAACTTTTAATATAGAATTACTATATACTACTACTTTTTTTTTCTTATACTTACGCAATTTCTACTATACTATATATAATACTATTTTACTTACTTTTTTTTTTTTTGCTACTTTACCTACTATAACTACTTTGTACGCTATGTTAGTTCTTGCTATTAGTACCTAGAACAAACTAACCTACTCTTACTTAATATATATTTGCTAGAACAACTTATCTTCTTTGCTTAGTAGTAATATTGCTATTAATATTACTATCTATATCTCTACTACAACTAGCTTACCTAGCCTTTATATCTTTTTATAGAAATTGTATTACTAGTTTAATATAATATAGTACTTATTAATTACTATTTTGTCTAGCTACTATATTACTTATAGCTAGTTTAAGAACATTGCAAACTTTTTTCTTACAGCTAACTTAGGTATTACTAATATAATAGCTACTGTATCTAGTAGATAACAACTCTCTTACTTTACACACAATATACCTAGCTTCTTATACTACTATATTATATCTCTTTACAATATAACTAATAGCACTACTACTATTATACTACTTTACTCTGCTTATAATAGTAATATAAACAATATACTTTTGCTTACTTTTATTAGTATTACTACTATAATATAACTCTGCCTAGTAATAATAGTATTTACAGCTTCTTTCTACACGCCTTAAAACTTAGCTATCTTGCTTATTATCTACTACAGCTGTACTGTTGTATCTATCTTCTTTAATTAGTCTTATTAGTTTATTCTTACCTTGTCTACTTTACTCTTAAATAGTGCTCTCTTTTACTTCTTATACTTACTATTATTGTTACTAACTTAGAACTCTAAAAACTAGTACTAATCTATACTTAATATGTAGAACTACTACTTTTTATTAGCTACAGCGCTTACTTACTTTATAATACTTTACGTATACACTATACTTATAATATATATTGTGTGCCTAGCTTATATATTAGTAATTGCTAACTACGTATTTTTTTCTTTTTATACTTTATTCTTGTTGCCTTTGTCTATGCAGAACGCAGTTAACACGTGCAGAAACTACTAGCTAATACTAATAGCAATCTTACAGTATACTACTATTATTAACTTTACTTTTATCTTAATCTAGCTCTTGCGCTTTAATACCTCTTTAAACTAGTTGCTTGTCTACTTATACCTACTTAGGTCTGCTAGCTATATATACAATAATATTATCTTTCTATTCTATACTATTACTTCTAGCTGCTGCTAAAATAGCAATACTAACTATATATAATACACTACTAGCTTACTTACTTTATATAGTAAATACTAGTAGATAATCTTAATATTACTACTTATATAGTAACTCTTATAATATTATATAATAATAACTACTAACGTACTCTATAGGTTAGTTGCCTATATAGGCAAGTTGCTTACTTTTACTAAGACTTTACTAAACTACTCTACTTATATAAATACCTTGCTAACAAGCTTAAAGAAATATATTAAATAAATATTAGATATAGCTTACACTTTAAGCTTTTAAAAGAGATGTAAATCTGTTCTAGTAATATACTATAGTAATCTATAGTATTTTTTAAAAGACACTATTTAATTAATATATAAGACAACCTTTATACGCTAATATAATACTTAACTTACAAAGACTAGATAATAATAAAGAGTAGGTAATTATTAAGTATATACTTAAGTTAGATGCGTAAAGATATGCCCCCTGCTTGTTAGCTGTAGCTAATATAGCTAATTCTCTGCGTGCTAAGCATAGTCTAGGCTATATTAGCCTAAACTAGCCTAGTATATTTATTAAGCACTAACTAGAGCTTAAAGTAAAGTTTAATTATAAGTATAACTATAAGAGAGCCTTCTGTAAGGATCTTAAGGTAATCTAGGGCTAGTTTAGCCTAGTAGCTAATATTAAAGCTAAGTATAGCATCTAAGATAATAATACCTATAACTTTAATAAGACAGGCTTTATAATAGGCTAGATATCTACTAGAGTAGTTGTTACAGCTTTAGAAAGACGAGGACAACTAAAGCAGGTCTAGCTAGGTAATTAAGAGTAGATAACAGTTATTAAGAGTATTAATACTAAAGAGTAAGCTATTCTGCTCTTTATTATCTTCTAGGGCTACAACTACCTCTTAAACTAGTATAAAGAAGATAATCTGCCTTATAATTAAGTTATTAAAGTCTTTAAGAACAGCTAGACTACTAATAAACTTAGTCTTAACTAGTTAAAGTATTTTAACGCGCATATAAAGAAGCGTACTGTTAGCAGCTACTATCTACTAGTTATTAATAGTTATAAAAGCTATAACTTGCTAGATTTCTAGAAATACTACAAAGATAACAAGATTATTACTATATATATACTTCTATATTTATTACACTTCTTGCAGCTACTTAATATAAGCTATTTTGCCTCTCTAAAGAAGGTATATAAGTGCTAAGCTAAAGACTCTATATATAACTAGATTAACTATATTATAAAGCTTAAGATCTTGCTATACTTTAAAGCAGCTTACAATACTGTGTTTACTTCTAGCAATATCTAAGAAAGGTTCTAAGGCACTAGACTAGTTCTCTTAAACTTAGAACAGGTTATAATAAGCTTTAATATAAAGCTGCAAACTTTATTACTATAACTTTCTAATAATAATAAGCTCTAGTAGTTGCAAACTCTTAGTAATACTCTAGAACTTTAGTTGCAATTAACTCTAATTTAAGAGAAGTATAAGAAGTAGTAAAGCAGCTTACTTAATTCTGTACTAAGCGCACTTAAGTACTATATAAAGAAGAGAGTAATTTTATTATATAAGCTAGTTTTAGCATAATAAGAGAATACTAAGCTTTATGCAGCTTTAGCAGCTGCTACAGAATGTAAATTATACAAAAGAAAGCAAATCTAAAAGAAAAAGACGCTTATAGTTAAGAAAAGGTAGTAGATAGCAGCTCTAAAGAAGTTTAAAGTATATAGTAATAGTAAGAAGTTAAAAAAGTGTGTACGCGCTAAAGTAATTAAGACCTCCTAATAACACTGTAGATAGTACAATTAGACTAGATATAATATATAAATATATAATAATAATATAGAAGTAGTCTCTAAATAATATTCTAAGTTATACTATACCTTATAAAGCTAAAGTGTAGTGTTTTAGGCTATAATAAGGTAAGGTTTAGTAGAGTCTTAGTAAAAGTAAGCAACTTACCTATATAAGCAACTTGCTTATAGAGTACGTTATACTATTCTTAATAAATATATTATAGTAGCTTTTCTTAATAGTGTTACTGTGTTAAATACTACCTAGCTCTAGCTACCTTGCTAGCTGCCTATACGCTATGTATATTAACACAGCTAACTTTTCTTTAAATACTACTACTTTGTCTATATACTACTTAACCTTATGTGTATTAATACCTAATTAGGTTCTCTACTTTATAAACTTGTCTCTAATAGTAGTATTTTGCCTTACTTACTAGAATAACTACCTCTTGCTATTAATAGGTATATAGGTCTGCTAGTCCTTTAAAAAATTCTACCTAGGCTGCTTATTAGTTAAGTTGTTATACAAACTGTCTTACAGCACACTAGGAATAAGCTTTGTAGTTCTACTGCTAAATAACAACTTGTCTATTATTAGCTACTAGCTCTTTGTTACTAATCTATATACTATGCTATAGAACTATAATATACTAAACTATAAGTCTTTATATAACAACTTGTTTCTTTTAACCTACTTAATATACCTATATAATATTATGTTGTAATAGATCTTTAGCCTATATATCTATAAATCTAATATCTACTATATTAAGCTATAGCTGCTATATACTATAAACTAGTCTATTATCTTTTGTATAAACTGTAAATACTCTTTATACTACTATTAAGGTAGGTTACTACTGCTATTACTCTTATATATACTGTTACTATTAAACTTATTATTATTTAATAAGCCTAATATCTGTAACACTTTCTATACAACTATAAACTGTACTACCTTAATAGCAGCTAATAAAACAAGTAGATACTACTTAGTACTTTTTTAACTATCTTTTTTTATATCTAATATAGCTAATATATATACTAATATACTATTATACTTTCTATAGGTAATCTTCTAGCTTATTAATACAATATAAAACTCTAAATATACTTTCTAAATACTTAATAACTTCTTAGAGTTACTAATAGTATTAGTAGTTAGCTTAGCTATATTTGTCTCTATTTTATTAATAGCTTTGTTAACGTCTGCTATAGTTTTGTCTTTTCTATCTTTAGCTTCTACTTTTTTCTCCTCTTCTTCTTCTTTGTCTTTTTTTTTTCTTCTTCTTCTTCTTTGTCTTGCTCTCTTTTAACACTTTTCTCTACTGTCTTAACTAACGCTTTCTATACTTTATACTACTACTTAGTAAAACAATACGCTAGACTCTTCTATATATGCTTTTATTGTGTTTATATAAAAAATATTAATATCTACTACTATAGCTGTATATAGTTGCTAATTAACTTCTTATCTATATATAGCTGCAACAGCTAGAACTATATCTAGTACTTTTCTATACAGATTACCTCTAACTATATAAATATACTAATATAGTAGATAATAGATACTTAATTAAACTATACTAATCTCTCTATTGCTACTTATATTACTACTTCTATAGGCTTAGCCTGCTGCTCTTGCCTAGAATTAAGATTAGCTACAGGCTTTTTAATACACGCTAATAGCTCTAGCTTCTCTATGCTAACTAAATACAGTAGCTACTGCGTCTGCTTTAGCTACAAGTTAACTTTATCTTTCTTACCTGCCTAGATAGTATTCTATGTCTACGTCTTAATTTTAGCCTATACCTTAGCTATTTACTTGCTTACCTGCGCCTATACTGTATTGCTATTAATAGGCACTGCCTTTAGGCTACTATTGCCTAGCTGCTAGACATAGAAATACTGCAACCTTTAGCCTTAGACTAATAACTGCTAGTAATAGACTGTCTAGTAATTCTTACTAATACAGGTTTATATCTTTTTCTACTCTTCTTAGCTTAGATGTCTTTTTTTGTCTGCTAGCAACTAATTATAGGTATCTTGCTAATAGTTCTTTATTATATATTTACTTTAGAATATCTAATAGTAATACTCTAGCTTAATCTAATATATTAACTTATCTATATATACTAGCAACTATAGTATAGGCTTAATAGTCTAGCTAGGTACTTCTAACTTGCTAGCATGCTTAATTAAACTAGCCTAACTGCTAACCTTGTCTGCTATTAACCTAGCTTGCTTATGCTTAGCTAGATAGGTACGCTGTATATAGCTCTTAACCTAACTAGGCAATATGCTGTGTCTATATACTTTACAAACAGCTAATATGTACTTAACTAAATACTTAAAATACTTGCTTACAATACTACTTTTTATTATAGTAGCTATTATACAATTAAATATAGTTGTATACTGCTAATAGCTATAATAATAATTTAGTTGTATACTATAAGTAGAAATAATACTTAGATACCTACTATAGTAGACTATAGACTCTGTACTATATATTGCGTAGTAAATATATCTTCTTAGTTAGTTGTTATCTTAGAACGCCTTAGAACGCCTCTAAACCTAGTTACAGAGCTGTTACAACCTTATAAACCTTACTCTAACTTTAAATATAAAACCTTAACCTTATTAACTATATAGGCTATAAAGCTAAAAATAAGCTGTAATATATAGCTTAGTATATTAATTAATATACTTAAGTTTTAAACAAATTAGCCTAGAAGAACCTAATAACACTAGCTTCTAAATATAATAATATAAAGCCTATATTCTTAGAAATATACTTATACCTAAATATCTTAGCTCTAATTAAAAAGATCTGCTAACAATATTTAAAGCTTTATATTGTTACTGCTCTAGGATAAAAATATACCTGCACCTAAATATCTTAGCCCTAATTAAAAAAATCTACTAATAATATTTAAAGCTTTATATTGTTACTACTTTAGAATAGAAAGATGTATTAAATAAATATTAGATACAGCTTACACTTTAAGCTCTTAAAAGAGACGTAAATCTGTTCTAGTAATATACTATAGCAATCTATAGTATTCTTTAAAAGATACTATCTAATTAATATATAAGACAACCTTTACGTGCTAATACAATGCCTAACTTGCAAGAACTAGATAATAACAAGAAGTAAGTAATTGTTAAGTATATACTTAAGTTAGACGCACAAAGATTTACCCCTAGCCTGTTAGCTAAAGCTAATATAGCTAATTCTTTGTTTGCTAAGCATAGTCTAAGCTATATTAGCTTAAACTAGCCTAGTATGTTTATTAAGCGCTTACTAGAGCTTAAGGTAAAGTTTAATTATAAGTATAACTATAAGAAAGCCTTCTGCAAAGATCCTAAGGTAATCTAGAGCTAGTTTAGCCTAGTAGCTAATATTTAAGCTACGTATAGTATTTATAATAATAACACTTACAACTTTAATAAAACAGGCTTTATAATAGGCTAGATATCTACTAAAGCAGTTATTATAGCTTTAGAGAGACAAAGACAACTAAAGCAGGTCTAGCTAGGTAATTAAAAGTAGACAATAGTTATTAAGAGTATTAATACTAAAAAGTAAGCTATTCTACTCTTTATTATCTTCTAAGGCTATAATTTCTTCTTAAACTAGTATAAAGAAGATAATCTGCCTTATAATTAGGTTATTAGAGTCTCTAAGAACAGCTAGACTACTAATAAACTTAGTCTTAACTAGTTAAAGTATTTTAACACATATACAAAGAAGTGTACTGTTAGCAGCTACTATCTACTAGTTATTAATAGTTATAAGAGCTATAACTTGCTAGATTTTTAAGAATACTATAAAGATAATAAGATTAGTACTATATATATACTTTTGTATTTATTGCACTTTCTGTAGCTACTTAATATAGGCTGTTTTGCCCCTCTAAAGAAGGTATATAGGCACTAAGCTAAAGACTTTATACGCAACTAAATCAACTATATTACAAAGCTTAAGTTCTTACTATGCTTTAAAGTAGCTTATAATACTGTGTTTACTTCTAGCAATATCTAAAGAGAGTTCTAAGGCACTAGACTAGTCTTTTTTAACCTAGAACAGGTTATAATAGGCCTTAATATAAAGCTGCACACTCTATTACTATAACTCTCTAATAATAATAAGCTCTAGTAGTTGCAAACTCTTAGTAATACTCTAGAAGTTTAGTTATAATTAACTCTAATTTAAGAAAAGCATAAAAAGCAGCAAAGCAGCTTATCTAATTCTGTACTAAGCGCACTTAAGCACTATATAAAAAAGAGAGTAATTTTATTATATAAGCTAGTTTTAGTATAATAAAAGAATACTAAGCTTTATATAGCTCTAGTAGCTGCTATAGAATGTAAATTATGTAAAAGAAAGTAAATCTAGAAGAAAAAGACTCTTATAGTTAAGGAAGAGTAGTTAATAGCAGCTTTAAAGGAGTTTAGAGCACATAGTAATAGTAAGAAGTTAAAAAAGCAGGTACGTGCTAAAGTAAGTAAGCTCTCTTAACAACACTATAAATAGTATAATTAGACTAGACATAATATACAAACATATAAGAGTAATATAAAAGTAGTCTTTAAATAATATTCTAAGCTATACTATACTTTGTAGTACTAAAGTATAGTATCTTAGGCTATAATAAAGTAAGGTTTAGTAAGGTCTTAGTAAAAGTAGGCAACTTGCCTATATAGGCAACTTACCTATAGTATATATTATAACTATATACCTAACTTTAACCTTAAGTATAGTACTATAATCTTTTTTACTAGCTTAAGTCTAATTACTTACTTATAGTAACTTTATATTAATAACTACTTTTAAAAAGATCTAGCTTATTATAAAGCTTGTTTTATTAAAGTTAATATACTTTATAGGCAAGTTGCCTATATAGGTAAGTTGCCTACTTTTACTAAGACTTTACTAAACTACTCTACCTACACAAATACCTTGCTAATAAGCTTAGAAAGACGCGTTAAATAAATATTAAATACAGCTTGCACTTTAAGCTCTTAAAAAAGATGTAAATCTGTCCTAGTAACACACTGTAGCAATCTATAGTATTCCTTAAAAGATACTATCTAATTAACACGCAAGACAACCTTTATATATTAATACAATACCTAACTTATAAAGACTAGATAATAATAAAGAGTAAGTAATTGTTAAGTATATACTTAAGTTAGATGCGCAAGAATTTGCCTCTTGCTTGTTAGCTATAGCTAATATAGCTAATTCTCTGCGCGCTAAGCGCAGTCTAGGCTATATTAGCTTAAACTAGCTTAGTACGTTTGTTAAGCGCTAACTAGAGCTTAAAGTAAAGTTTAATTGTAAGTACAACTATAAGAGAGCTATCTGCAAAGATCTTAAAGTAATCTAAGGCTAGTTTAGCTTAGTAGCTAATATTAAAGCTAAGTATAGTATTTAAGATAATAATACCTATAACTTTAATAAGACAGGCTTTATAATAGGCTAGATATCTACTAGAGTAGTTGTTACAGCTTTAGAGAGACAAAGACAACTAAAGCAGGTCTAGCTAAGTAATTAAAAGTAAACAATAGTTATTAAGAGTATTAATACTAAAGAGTAGGCTATTCTACTTTTTATTATCTTCTAGGGCTATAACTATCTCTTAAACTAGTACAAAGAAGATAATCTGCCTTATAATTAAGTTATTAAGGTCTCTAAGAACAGCTAGACTACTAATAAACTTAGTCTTAACTAGTTAAAGTATTTTAATACATATACAAAGAAGTGTACTGTTAGCAGCTACTATCTACTAGTTATTAATAGTTACAAGAGCTATAACTTGCTAGATTTCTAGAAATACTATAAAGATAACAAGATTATTACTATATATATACTTTTATATTTATTGTACTTCTTGTAGCTACTTAATATAAGCTGTTTTGCCCTTCTAAAGAAGGTGTATAGGCACTAAGCTAAAGACTTTATATATAACTAGATTAACTATATTATAAAGCTTAAGTTCTTGCTATACTTTAAAGTAGCTTATAATGCTGTATTTACCTCTAGCAATATCTAAAGAAGGTTCTAAGGTGCTAGACTAGTCTCTTTTAACCTAGAATAGGTTATAATAGGCCTTAATATAAAGCTGCGCACTCTATTACTATAACTCTTTAATAATAATAAGCTCTAGTAGTTGTAAACCCCTAGTAATGCCCTAGAACTTTAGTTGCAATTAACTCTAATTTAAGAGAAGTATAAGAAGTAGCAGAGCAGCTTACCTAATTCTGTGCTAAGCACACTTAAGCACTATACAAAGGAGAGAGTAATTTTATTGTACAAGCTAGTTTTAGTACAACAAGAGAATACTAAGCTTTACACAGCTCTAGTAGCTGCTACAGAATGTAAATTGTATAAAAAAAAGTAAATCTAAAAGAAAAGGACGCTTATAGTTAAGAAAGAGCAGTAGATAGTAGCTCTAAAGGAGTTTAGGGCGCGTAGTAATAGTAAGAAGTTAAAAAAGTGTGTGCGCGCTAAAGTAGGTAAGACCTCTTAACAATACTGTAGACAGTATAATTAGACTAGATATAATACGCAAATATATAATAATAATATAAAAGTAGTCTCTAAATAATATTTAAAGCTGTACTATACCTTGCAAGGCTAGAGTATAGTGTTTTAAGCTATAATAAAGTAAGGTTTAGTAAAGTCTTAGTAAAAGTAAGCAACTTGCCTATATAAGCAACTTACCTGTAGGGTACATTATAAGTATTATTATTCTAGATACTATACTTAGCTTTAATATTAGCTACTAGGCTAAACTAGCCTTATAGAACCTTAAGATTCTTATAGAGAGCTTCTTTATAGTTGTACTTATAATTAAACTTAACTTTAAGCTCTAGGTATTACTTAACAAATATACTAGGCTAGTTTATACTAATAGAGCCTAGATTACGCTTAGCATACAAAGAATTAGCTATAGCAGCTATATCTGCTAGCTAGGGGCTAAATCCTTACGTATCTAGCTTAAGGACACGTTTAATAATTACCTTCTTCTTGTTATTATCTAGCTTCTGTAAGTTAGCTATAGAATCAGCACGTAAAGGTTATTCTGCGTATTAATTGCTTAGTATTGTTTAAGAGACTCTGTAGATAGCTACAGTGTGTTGCTAAGAGAGCGTTACGTCTTGTTTAAGAGCCTAGAGCGCAAGCTATATCTAGGCTTCCTTTAACGCGTCTAAATAGTAATATTAAAGAGACATTAGTGTACAAGGAGTAGTTTAGTAGAGGCTTAGCAAAAGTAACTAACTTGCCTGTTAATTAGCTTGCTTGTAAGGTACGTTATTATAAAAAGTAAAATAGCTAGAAATTAGATAAAGTAAGATAGTAGATAGCTAAGTATCTATTATATTATACCCTCTACTTATTTTAAATAAATAGAAGGTCTAACAATAGAAGTGTCTATCTATTCTACTACTGACTATATACACTTAAAAGCTGTCGGCTTTGTAACATCCCCACCAACATAATGCTGGACCTGAGGATATAGGCACAGATCTCTGCTATAGGGATTACCATTAGGATCTGTGCCAATTGCACGCAAGACATCTGGTGCGCATCCTTTTTCTACCCAATCTACGATATAGCTCCGTATATTCGGTATCTGGATGGGACCTATGTTCGAATGAACACCACCTGACATGTAAAAAGTCCGGTAGTAGTGGTCCAATGTTGGATCAAGAGCTTTGACGCGTGCATGATAATCAACGGTCGTATTTGGGCTGATCAGTGGATCGGCCAATCCGTGCCAAGTCAACAGCTTGCCTCCTGCTTCCTTGAACTGTGATAGGTCTGGGTCCGCTGTCCTGATGATGGAATCATATTCCTGTCTCGAGCCGCGCACAAGATCGTCCCACTGCTCAAATGTAATGTTTTCCGGAAGAGAGGCGTCATAGGTTTTTGAAACAAATGTTGAGAACCAGCTTGGACCAAGGGCAACTGGCGCGGGAGAGCAGGTACGAGTGCCAGTGGAATTGTTGTACACGCATGTAGTGGATGCAGTACCGCCAACACTCGACACGTCAGAGCCGCGAAGAATTCCAGGCGCGAATCTTTCTCCAGTAGAATAACTTGGACCATCCCAAGTCTCTTGCATGACTAGTGCGGCTCCTGAAGAGATTGTTGATGGCGTCCCTTCGCATACAATGCTCTTTCCAACAGCACTGTGCGGATCGAATTTGCAGAGGTCCGGTCGTGATATTAACCCATCCTTTACTCCATCAAGCTCATCGCATGCTTTAATTGCAGCAGCAGTGATGGCTGCGGTCTCGCAAGATGGAGGATAGACTTTGTTCAAGTTCATCACGACCGAGGGCCAAGCTAGGAGCGCCATAAGATTGGTCCACTCAATTGCCGGGAACAAGGCTATGATGCCGTGGAAGTCTTTCGGATACCGTTGAGCATACATGTATCCTTGTCTGCCACCTTGAGAGCCACCGTAATAGTACGAATACTTCGGCGGCTGTCCATAGAATTCCAACGTTGTGAGTTTTGCCAATTGGACAGCCTCGTGGAGGGACTGATAACCCCAGTCGACGATGGATGGCCAGTTCGCATTTCCAACACTGGCGAGTGCCCACGCCGAGTTCGCGCCAAGCTGTTCATTTAAGCCGGAACCATGTCCACCATCAGTGCTGCTGACCACAAAGTTCTCGGATAATCCAGACATGGCTGATATGAATAAAGTGCCGGAGCCGCCGGCAGCAAATCCACTTCCACCAGCCGCTTGGTATCGACCATTCCAGGTCTTTGTCGGCAGGAAAATATTGGTAGTGACCGTGTCGTTCCAGCCCGGGTGTCTGTATGTGATCGTAACGTTGCAGAAGTTGAGGTCAGGAATGCTAGGCGTAGGCGGAGCATATGATGGATGTTGGTAGGTATAGTTGTTGTAAGTTTCAGCCGTAAGTGAGATGACTTCGATGTTAGGGAGCGTAACGCCGGTCAAGGTTCCTGGGCTACAGTAGCTATCGTTGTAGCGAGCAAGCCATTGCTCGGAATTCCTAAAAAGCGAAGGGTACGTTGCAGCCATGTCTTTGACGAAAGGAACAAAGAAACTATTGTGACGGAGTGAAAGAAGGTATTGGAGAGGCATTCTTACACGACAAGACTTTATATGCTTGGGACTCGCGTTAGGGTTATAGCCGGTTTTTTGGATCGCGATCTCAACCCCGCGCCTATTCCTGTTGTATGAAAGCTAACGTGCGGAGATGAATTGAACAATTGTCAAGTTGTCAAGCCATTCGGCTGAACGTCTGAATGACCAATGTACCGTGTCCGTTCCTGAAATGAGATCACGGCGCTGTGTGCATCGTGTGCATTGGGCGCATCACGGCATTGCGCGTATTGTGGGGACGGACACGGTATCCAGCTCTGTCCTAGCCTCGGTAAGCATCATAAGCTAGCCGATGTACTTTTAGGCCACACGTAGTTTAAGGCCACCTAACCTAACGCAATAACCCAACTTTAACAAATCACTAGTTAACTACTATGCCTGCACAATAAATCTTAGAGAAATTACTAATTATATAGCTATTACTAACTCTAATTTAGATATTTTTAAATCTAAACAAGTTACTATATAGTACTAAAGAGTTCTATAATCTTTGCTATAGCACTATACTATAGGCTAACTTCTTTATATAATAGCTTATACTAACTAGTAGTAATTAACTCTAGACTCAGAGTAGTTTTTAGTAGACTAGATTCTTAAAGAAAATATATATATATAACCTTTTAGCTACTTTTAAGTAAAAGAAACAGCTACTTATATCTTTTATATAATAAGTATCTATATACTTCTTAGGTAATAATAAATACTTGTATAAATTAACTATAATCTATAAGTTACTTTTATAATTAGCTAAGTAATTAAAAGTATATAGACTTTAGTAGCTAGCTATAGGACTATTTTAGTCTATTATAAATATAATTTTAAGAAGAAAAAATACTAGGTTTAATTAATAGTATTATAAGATAGTAGCTAGAAAGGCTATTTTTCTATAGATAATACTAATATATTATAAAGAAAGAGAAGAGATAGTATAAAGAAAGCTATTAAGGCTCTAATAGCATAGTATAGTTATAAAAAAAGTATATTAGATAGAAAGAGCTCTTATAGTTAGTAAGGTACAAAATATAATAACTAAGAAGAATAGTAGTAGTAGTAAAGTATCTAAATATAAGGCCTTAGCTTAAACTTACCTTAGCTACGCTAACTAAAAAAGTACAGTACTCTAATAAATAAAGGCACTAAGGTTTAAATAGTATATATTTGTAACACTAAATAGTCTAGAAAGAAAGTATATAAAAAAAGGTACTATAGATATTATAGTAAAACTAGCTATAATTTATATACTTATATTATAAAAATATTAGATATAGATAATAGTACTACTTCTAAAGAGTAATTATAGTAATTTTAACTATTAGTATAGTATTATAGTTTAGTATAATAGTTGTTTAATAATTAGTAAGTCTTAAGAAAATAGCAAGTAGTAGCTACTTAGTAATACCTAGCTACTTAGTAAAAATCTATATTAAGTATAATCTTAGCTCTATTAGTATAAACTAGCCTAGTATATTAATTAAATAGTACTTAGAGCTTAAAGTTAAGTTGAATTATAAGTATAATATATGTTATAAGCAAGTAACGCGTACAAGTAAGTAATACACTCTACTAACTTTACACACTTTTCTTATCTAAATTTGTAATAGCTCTATATAATATTACTTAATTACTCTTAAATAAAGTAGATATATAGCTTGCTATCTTATCTATTAATACTTAACAAATCTAGAGTAATTGTCTTGCTGCAGTAATGTATAACGTAGCTAAAGCAACGCTTTGTTGCTAACACGCTAGGATACCTGCCTAACGCAATTGCTAACCTAACTTAAGAAAACTTACTAAGGTAGAAAAGAAAGTAATTATTAGATATATACTTAACTTAGATTCTTATAGATTTGCGCCTATATACAAAGCTGTACGTAATATAGCTAATAAACTACTTGCTACACGCAGCACTAGTTAAGTTAGTATCTACTAGCTGCGCAACTTTGTTAAGTATACAAATAGTCTTAAGATATGTTTTAATTAAGTATATAATAGGCAGTAAGCTCTATACAAAGATCTAGTCTTAATTAAGAGCTAGTTTAAGCTTGTAGAAGAGACAAAGGCTAAGTATAGTATCTATAATAATAACGTCTATAACTTTTACAAGGCTAGCTTTATAATAAGTAAGATTATAACTTAGCTTATTATAATAAGATTAGAGAAGAGAGGCAGGCTAAAGAGTATTTAGCCTAGTAACTGTAAATAGGTAACAGCAATTACTGCTATTAACACTACTAGCTAGTTAGTCCTGCTATTTATTATCTTTGCTAGCTAGTATTATCTATCTACTTAGTATAAGGAAGCAGAGATCCTACGTAACTAAGTAATTGCAGTTAGTAATAATAGCTAGACAAACAACAAGCTAAGAGTAAAGTAGCTAAAGTACTTTAATACTTATACAAAGACTTGCATCTTTAGTGTATATTACCTACTTGTCTTTAGTAGCTATAAGAGCTACTACTCTTTTAAGTTTTAAGAGCTCTGTAAAGAGAATAATATCTATATACTCTATATACTACTTTACTTATCTTACTTACTATAGCTACTTAATATTAGCTGCTTCTTACTGTTAAAGTGCATATATAGCTATAAGGTTAAGAGCTTTATCTGCTACTATATTAATTATATTACTAAGCTTAAGTTCCTGCTAGCCTTTAAGGTAGCATACAATTAATTATTTACCTTAGCTAATATCTACTTAGCTTTTTAAGGCGCAGGCCTTATACTTCTCTAGCTAGATACTGTTTTATTAAAGCTTAACATACAGCTGTGTACGCCTACTCTAGGTACTCTACTAGAGGCGCTCTAAGAAGCGCGTACACTAAGCAATATATATATAAACTTAAAGCTTAATTAACTTTAATACGTAAGCGTATACGCTAATATAAAAGCTTATTGCTTACTTCTATTATTAAAGTAATTAATTAGCTTAAGAAGAGTACTAAGGTAATAATACTCTTAGCTAAGTTAATACGCAATTAAATTACTAGCCTTAAGAAGGCTAATAAGGCAGTGTTAGCGCGTAAATAGCGTAAAAAAAAGTGTATACAGCAGCGTAGGGTCTTAACAAAGATAGCTAGAGAGGATCTACTTGCTTAAGGTAAAGCTAATTAGCAGATTGCTTGTAAGCAGTATTAAAGACAAGAGTAATTAGGTATAAGCTACTAGGCTCTTGCGCGCTGTAAGAAGTATAGAGAGACTAGATATAACTCTTGTACGTGTAAGAAAGATACTTTAGATACTACTTAATCTACTCTATTAATATCTATATATTGTCTTATAAGGTAGTTAAGATATATATATATAGAGTTGCGTAAAGTTAGTAAGGTGTATTACTTACTTATATGCGTTACTTGCTTATAATATATATTAACTAATATAGTTTATAAGTAAGTAAGTACTCTAACTAAGTAAGAACTTAAATACTAAATTACTAACGTCTATACTATAATAAATTATATCTTAATAACATAGCTCTTAATTACTTTATAATAAATTAGATATTTAAATTACTCTCTTTAACTTTAAATTATAGTAAATTAATAGTATAAAACGTACTATAGTAATAGATAATATTTTCTAAACAACTCTAAAGTACTAATATACTAAGAAATATATTTAATATAGCTATAAAGCTAATTTAAAGCACCTAACTAAGCTAGAAGAAGAGGCTATAGCAAAGTATATTCTTAAAGAAGACATATAAGGGTTTTTGCCTAGAAAGCTTAATATTTAAGCTATAGCTAATAAACTACTCTATAAGTAGAAAAATAGCTCTACTAGTAGGAACTAGGTTAATAACTTTATTAAGTAGACTCTTAAGCTCTATAAGTACTAGAGCTGTCTCTATAATTATTAGCAAGCTACTTATAAAGACCTAATAGCTATCTAGTACTAGTTTAATCTAGTTAACGTAACAAAGTAGAAGTAAGTTATTATAAATAGTAATGTATAAAACTTAAATAAAACTAGCTTTATAATAGGTAAGATTGTATTATATTTAAGTATTATAAGCTTAGAAATATATAATAAAAGAATTAGAAATAGCTAGGTAACTAGAAGTAGGTTACTATAATCTAGAGCGTAAGTATATAAGGCTGCTAGGTACTACTCTTTATTATCTTTATAGGTAAGATTAAAATTAATACCTTGTTAAGAAACTTACTTAATAACTAGATTCTTAAAACTAGCTCTAATAGCTAGACTAACAATTAGCTTACTCTTGCCTAGTTTACGCACTTTAATACCTATACAAAGAGTAGTACTATAAGTAGGTACTAACTACTTATTATTAACAGCTTTAAGAGCTACTATCTTATAGAATTATAAGATCTTTATAAAGAAAAGAATTTTTTTTATATACCTATATACTTATTATACTTATTATAGCTTCTTAATATTACTTGCTTTTTATTATTAGAGTATTAGTATAGTAATACTGTTTTAGGCTTAGTACGCAGCTATACTTACTATATTAGCAAAGAGTACTTCTTACTAGTTTTTAAGACTGCTTTTAAGTAGTCTATTATAATAAAGAATATTTTAGCTAGTTTTAGAAGCGCTAGTCTAGTCCTATACAGCTTATAGGTTGTACTATTAAAGCTTAATATAGTACTATAGATATCTATATAGTTACCTTAATAGAAAAGTACTTAAAAAGTATAACTTTTATAATATATATAGAATTAAGGCTTAAAGTGTTCTTATTAAAAAAAAAAGTAAGAAAGTACTATAGCTCTTCTATAAATTCTCTTATTAAAGAGGATATATAGTTAAGTAAAGAGGCTTAGTAAATAGTGTAAAAGATAAGCTTAAAAATAAAGTAAATAGCTACTCTTTTACAAAGCTTAGATAAATCAAATAAGTATAAGAGCTATAAGTAGCAGTATATATAGATAGATAAGACTTTTATAGTAGCTAAGATATAAAATTTATTAGCTAAATAGGTAGGTAGTAGCTATAGTAATAAAGAGAGTCTATTAAACAAAGTATAGAAAGAAAGGTAGTATAAGTGTTATAAAAAGACTAGGTACAAATTTTAGACTAGCAAATAGGTCTCTATATTGAGATCTTAATAAGCTTATACTTAATTTTAATAACTAGTAGTTTAGATTGTAGCCTTAATTTAGATCTATTTTTTGTATATACAAAAACTTAAGCTAGCTCTTCTAGTTAGCTAGGTATCTTAGATCAGAGCTAAATGTTAAGACCTATCTCTTAGCAGCCTAGGTTATTAAATAACTTTTATTCTATTAGACTATTAGATTTACTTTATATACATAAAATATAAGTCTATATTACAGCTATAAATTAAACTAATAATTTTTAGAATTTGCCTTAAACTAATAGAGATATTGCGAATCTAAGATCCTAATAAGGAGATCTATTTGCTAGCCTGAGTACAATAGTTGTACCTATATAGCTAAGATTAGTAGTACAAGCAATAGTAGTAGTTCTAGCAATAAATTTAGTATATTATAATAGTTAATTAACTATAATAAGAGTATATAATAATACGTTAATATTTATATATTAGTATTAGAGTATTTACTTAGTTAGAGTACTTACTTGCTTATAAACTATATTTTAAAAAAGCTCTTTATAAAGATCTTAAGGTTCTATAAGCTAATTCAGCCTAGTAGCTAATATTCAAGCTAAGTATAGTATCTAGACTAGGAATATATATAACTTTAATAAGATAAGCTTTATAATAGGCTAGATTTTCTAAAAAGTAATTATTATAGCTTTAAAACAACAAAGTTAGTTAAAGGTAGTCTAGCTAGGCAACTAAGAGTAAGCTATAGCTATAGTTAGTACTAATACTAAAAAATAAGCTATTTTTACTTTTCTTATCTTTAAAGCTTATTACTACCTTTTTACTTAGTATAAAGAAGAAAAACTACTTTAAAACTAAGTAATTAAAGTCTCTAACACTAGCTAGACTACTAACAAGCATAGTATAGACTAGATAAAGTACTTTAATAAGTATATAAAAGAGTATACTATTAGTAATATAGTTTATAGATAAGTAGGCTAACCTAAGTAAGTAAGCTAACCTAAGCAAGTAAGCTACCTAACAAAGTTAAGATAATTACAATATATAACGTAGTTTATAAGTAAGTAAGCTAACTTAAGTAAGTAGGCTATTCTAACTAAAATAGCTTAATAACTACTCTATACTATAATACTACCTTAATACAACGTGTAATTAGCCTATACTAAAGAAAATTTATAGCTTGCTATCTAAGCTATAATTAAAGAATATAACAAGAGTAAAAGACGTATTATAACAGCTTTTAACGTGCTTTAAACTACCTTCTAATAATAATACTAAGAAGCCTTTTTAAATACAATTGCGAGCTTAATTTAAAGAAGCTAAGTAAGCTAGAAGAAGAAGCTCTTGTACAACGTATACTTAAGCTTAATACAAGAAGAATACCTACTATAAAGGCTATAGTACAAGATATAGCTAGGCTAGCAAATAGATAGAAGTTAGGTAGAAGTTAAGATAGCACATAATAGTACTTAACCTCTACCTAACTTCTACCTGCACTAAGTTAATACTAAGCAGGTAGAGGTTAGGTTATCTCTACTTAGAGTAGAGGTTAAGTTAAGGTTACTAAAAAAAAACACTAAAAATTAGCTTTGCTAACTCTAACTATATATAGAAAAGATTTATAAGATTCTAAATCTATTATCTTTTAAGAATATATCTCTATTAAATATTAGAATTGTAAAGAATTAATATTATAGTAAATTATTACATTAAGTAATTATTAGTTTAGAAAGAGTTTGCTATTACTCTCTATAGATATACTAAGAGAATTAGAGTTAGAATGTAAACATGTACACTAATTAGCTAAATAACGTTTTACTACTACTAAAAGTACTAAGCTTATTATAGTTTTAAAAAGCTAGCTTAGAATCTTTCTACTAGATAGTAACTTTCTTTGTATATATAGCGTTTAGGTTAAGATCTAATAAGACTAGCACTTATATTAAATTATATTTACAAATATATATACTTTTAAAATATTCTACTAAGAAAGCTTTACTTACTTCTTAAATAGCCTTAATTATAAAGCGTTAAAAACAAGCATTGCTTATTACCTAGATATACTGTGTAATTTTGTAAACAAGGTGTATAAATAGTAGCTTGTAGAAGAGAAGTTTACTATCTTTCTAGTAGTAATAGATTTTGCAGAGAGTAACAGCTACAGAGAATTAGAATAGTTCTGTAATAATAGCTTATAATAACCTACTACTAAGCTTATAGTACTAAGGCTTGCAAGTAAGTTTAGTAGATAAAAGCGTTTTATAGGCAGCTTTTATAGTAAAGAGCTTAGCTTTTAGCTTCTAAGTAACAGCTTATACACTAGCTTTGTTCTTAATATTCTTTAATTTTAGTAGTATAGTAGTAGTTATACAGAGTAATAGATAGATTGTAGATAGTAGATATAAGTAGATAAACAAATATTTTGTAAATATTCTATAGTTATAGTAAGTTTGTTAGGCTCTATAGCTCTATAGCTTAGAACTTAGCTATACTTATAATAACTAACTATAATAATTATTTCTACATATATAACTAACTAAGTGCTTTTAAATAAATATATTTTAAGATAGATCTAACTTTAGTTAGGTAAGTTCTTTAAATATATAGCTAGAGTAAATAATTATTAATTAGTAGAGTAGATTAGGCACAACTAAGCTTAGAAAATCTGTAAGTAGGAATAGCTTTACAGCTAACTTGCTAGCTATTACTATAATAGATAACTATAATAAATTACTATATTATTAAATATAAGACGTACTTTTTAATAGTACTGTTTACTAGTTAATCTAATATTTTACAGCGTAGATATATAAACTACAAGTATAGAGGTCTTATAACTTAGGCGTGTTTTTATTTGCTTACAGCGTATAGGCTACCTAACTTAAAAAAACAAAGCTGTAAACTAGTAACTAGTTAGAAACTTAACTATAATAGCTACTATACTTATATATAATTTTGCGTACTAATATTATAGCTATAGACTTTATAGAAGATGTTTAATTGCACTATATTAAGTAAGAAGATAAGCCTAAGCTACTTACTTTTACTAGTAGTTTGTATATTCTAGAGTGTTTTACACTAGAAGAATAGAATAGTCTTATTAATATAATTATTACAGCTACTTATTATATTGCTAAAGCTAATTATAATATAGCTTTACAACTAAAAAGGCTAAGATTTGCTATACTCTTAATTAGTATAGCTAAAGTAGATCTAAGAAAGACTACTCTACTAATTAAATATTCTCTTTTAAGAGCTAGCTAATTCTACCTATACAATCTAGTAGAGAACTAGAGCTTTACTTTGCAATAAAAAAAAAGCAGCTATTAGCAAAGCCTATAATACTAACTGTGTAGTAAAATTTTAGCTTTTTAAAAAACTAAAGACAGTAGCAACTTATATAGCTAGTACTACTAAATAAAAGACTAAGATCTAGTAATAAGCTAAAGAAGATCTTAACTAGACCTGCTATAATATCTGTAAAAGTAGTTAGTTATTATATCTTATTATTATATCTTTATTCTAACTAAATATAGTAGAATAGCTTTAAGATAAGCTTAGTGCTGCTTATAAAAAATAGAATGCTATTAATTATAAGATTAATATATATAACTATGTAATATTAATTTCTAAGGTTAATACTACTATTAAGAAGAAAAAAGAGTTAAGTACTAGCTAAGCAGCTAAATGCTTATTTAGTGCTAGTAGTACTCTTAAAATTATTGTTAGAACCTAGCCTAAGCTACTAAGCTAAACAAGCACTAAGAAGGTTAATAGTACTTACAGACTGTAAGTACAGGCTTAGAGTAGTACTATATTGTTACTATTAGCCTAGCTAAGGTCTAACAGTCTACAGCCTAACAGCTAAAGGCCTAACAATATCTTCTTTCTAAGAAAGTGCCTAACCTAGGCACTTAATACTAAGCCTTCTAGCAGCTAGCAGCTGTAGCTAGGCTACACTAGCTTAGAAGCACTTTAGCCTCTTACGTGTAAACTACTTACGTAAGCAGGCTAGCTCTTAGCTAAACCTAGACTTATAAAAGTAAGGTAGAAGCTTAAAAGTAGTTATATAACTTTACCTAGACTTTAAGTTGTTTAGCAGCAGCTTAGAAGTAGTTGCTTATCTTTCTACCTAAGCAAGATTAGAAGCTACTGCAGTGCAGCAGCATATCTTCCTGTCTTACCTAGGATTAAACTTACGCTATTAGGGCAGTCTGTAAGTACTTTGTTAGAACCTATAGTCTAAGGGCACAGAGAAGAGTAAGGTATTAAGGTAATAAGTAGTATAATATCTAGAAATTAAGTACAGGTTTAATTAGTAGACAGTAGACTGTTTACTGCTAAGTAAGAACAGTGCAGCAAACTCTTAGCCTTTATAGTAGGCCTTGCTGTTTAGCCTTACAGCCTTTATAAACCTAGGGGGCTAACAATTATCTTCTAAAATAAGTATTAAAAGAGTCTTAAGAAGCTAAAAACTAATACCTTTAACTCTAATACTAAGAAAGAAGAGTAGGTTAAGTTTTATAACAAGCTTTTGCTAAAGAGTCTAGCTATATATCTAGATAATAAGTAAAAGTAAGTTATTATATCTAATTATTATATATATTTACTAATAGTACTAGGCAGTGTAAGCCTAATAATTACCTAGCTAATCTAGGTAATAGCAGCTTTCTTCTAACTATAGACAACCCTTATATTAAGACTAATAATAGTAATAAGTATAAGGAAAAACTTAAAGATAATAGTATTAAGCTAGAGGTGTACTGTAAGAACGAGCCTAGTTCTTTAAGCCTACCTTTTACTACCTAACAACTACCTAACTTAAATCTATCTTCTAACTGCTCTTTAGTATAGTCTTTCCTAAGCTCCTAGGTATAAGAAAAGAAGTCTATACAGAGTCTAGATAGATAGTTTTAAAGTATTCTTTTGTATAAAACCTATAGAAATAGAGATCTAGTCCTATAGTTTATCTTAGTGCTTTTATACACTTTATAGCAGATACCTATGCAATTTAGACCCCTCTAGCATCTTACGTTATTACATATACTTTGTAGCTATACTAAATAAGTATAAAATAAATAAGTAGTATTAGCAAGCTCTTATAAAGAAAGAGAAAACTAGTTTTAAAAGTTTTAGTAATTTAAAGGACTTAGCTAGTAATAAAAAAGATAAGAGTAATAATAATAATAATAATAATAATAAATAGATACTAGCTATCTAGTGCGCTAGCTTCTTAGTAGATTATTACAACTAATTAAAACAGCTTAGACCTTAATAATTGCTCCTAAACATTAATTATACTTAAATTATTATAAGAATAACATCTAGAGATTATTAAAGTAAAGATACTAGGAATATTAGACGCATTATCTATAGATTTTTCTTTAGTAGTATTCTCTAAACTTGTTTATACTATTATTTTTTCTACTAAAATATTAAGCTGTAATTAATTATTATATTTAATTATTATAGCTATACTCTTACCTCTAGCTAGTAACAAAGGTAATAGAGTATCTAGTATACTGTAAGATTTTAAAAGCCTTAAAATAATTACACCCTAGACTATAAAAGATAGAACCTAGCAATTAATTTACTTACTAAAGTAACTGTAGTATAGTCTCTAAGAAAGTAAAAAGAGCAAGGCAATACTAATTATATAAGATAAATAGTAGAGTACTATAGCTTAGGCTAGACTAGCAAATAGGTCTTTATATTAAGATCTTAGGATCTGCAATATCTTAATAAGCTTACGCTCTATCTACACAATTAGTAACTTATTTTGTAGCCTTAACTTAGATCTATCTTTTATATACACAAAAGTTTAAGCTAGCTCTTTTAGTTAGCTAAGTATCTTAGATTAGAGCTAAATGTAGAAACCTATCTCTTAGCAGCCTAGTGTTAGGCCTTTAGCTGTCAGGCCGTAGACTGTTAGACCCTAGCTAGGCTAATAGTAACGATATAGTACTGCTCTAAGCCTGTACTTACAGTCTGTAAGTACTGTTGACTTTTTTAGTGCTTGTTTAGCTCAGCGGCTTAGGCTAGGTTCTAACACCTAGGTTATTAAATAACTTTTATTCTGTTAGACTATTAGATATACTTTCTATACATAAAATATAGATCTAAATTACAGCTATAGATTAAACTAACAATCTTTAGAATTGGCCCTGAACTAACAGAGATATTGCGAATTTGAGATCCTAATAAGGAGACATATTTACTAGTCTAGCTTAGGCTAGAGATCTTGTTGCGCTATATCTATAATAAGGTTCTATCTCTTGCACTAGATATGTCTAGACTTAATTTAAAGAGGCTACCTATACTCTTACTAGCTATCTATATCTATATTGCCTTAACTATAGGTATATATTATAACACCTAACAGTAAACAGTATTAAAACTAAGTATATACTAAATTACCTAAGGTCTTAAACTTATTTGTAAATTAGAACACCTTTATATAGCTAGCGATCTACTAGACTATAATAATAACAATCTTAGCAGGCTACTATTCTATATCTAGCATACTTAATACTTACTTTTAAAAAAGAAGTTGTACAGCTTGTTATTAATAATAATTAGTTATTCTAAACAGTTAACTAGCTATTATTTTAATAGTTTATACACTTTCTTTAGCCTAAAGCTATATTAACTAGCTATTATAAATTTAGCACATTATTTAAGTATTAATTTAAAGACGCTAAGGCAGTATAGCTCTAGGACCTTTGTAAACATATAAGGCTATCTATTACACTTAATACCTAGACTTCTAGTAATTACCTAAGCTTCTTAGTAATAAGAAGATACTATATTAATAATAAGTAAAAGCTTTAAAAAGTGCTACTAGATTTTATCTCTATATAAAGAAGGTATACTAGAATGTTTAGAGTAAAGAAAGTTATGTAAGTTCTTTAAAGTATAAGTACTATAAAAAGGTTGCTTAGTATTATATATAATAATATAAGTAATAACAGTACTTTATTATAGTTAGTTAAAGCTCTTCTAGCTAAA
>JAFISE010000265.1:0-32026 GCA_022560025.1 Stagonosporopsis chrysanthemi
ACCCGCAAGAAGCTAAGATCGCAGAGGAGCTGCAGCAAAGGGTTATCCAGGCTCTAACTGCCCCCCTCTCCCCCAGCGTCTCCCCCCCAAGCTCGCGCTGGAGCAGCGACACCGCGCGCAGCGACCAGAGGAGCCAAGAATCCGGACGCTGTTCCTGGGCAGACGTAGCTCAAGACCCCTAAATCTTAAAGACAGGCCGCAATCAACCTCTGCCCCCTGCTAGGGCTCCACACCACCCTCCAGCTAAGCTAAAAGAAGACCACCGAATTTTCATAGCAGTATCTAACCCAGCAATGCGACTACAGCAACCTTCTCCCTTTGCAGTAAGACAGGCACTATGCAGGAATATAGGCTGCATCACGCTCCAGGACATTCCTACTGCGGCACCAGTCAAAACAGGATAGGCTATCACCCCAGCTAGCAAGGCAATTCAGGACCAGCTCATGACCTAAGAGAACCAGGATCACATGCTTAGAGCTCTGGAAGGTGACGCAGTTCGACTCCCAGAGCGCTGGATCAACTACGCTGTGCAAGGAGTGCCTAGCTCCTTCCAGACCCTAGAAGGGACAGAGATACCTACTACTACCCAACTAGTCAAAGAAGAAGTCTACTCACAGACAAGAAAGCAGCCAGCTAGCTGCAGACCCTCACGACATGGAGCTAACAATCAAGGCCTTACTACCTGGATTGTCTCCTACAAGGAGCTAGTTAGGGCGTTTAGGCTCTTTAGCACTAGCTAGTTCTTAAAGGAAATTAACAAGCATCCTACTATCCAGCAACACAACCCTAGCTGTCAGAGCTTCTGCAACTTAGCTTAGTGTACTCAGATAGCCTGCTGCGTTCACTGCGGCGACTGCACAGACAGACACCAAGGCTAGTACAGAGAGGAGTGCTCCTACAAAGCCTCTTGCGCCAACTGCTGTGGCCTACACCTAGCTAGCCACTCTAACTGCCCTGCAGCCCCTCGCCAGGTCAACAGGCACATTATCAAACCTACAAGGGCTGAGCTGAAAGCTATCCACCGTGCAGGCAAGATAGCACAGCAGCACCTCTACCAAACTGTCAAAGAGACCCTTTAACAGTCAACCTCTCAACCAGAGGCCGCCCAGCAAGAGACCACAGAGCCAGCAGCCCCTCACGCTTCAGCACAAAGGCTCAAAACAGATGCAGCACAGAGGCACGAAACAGTTGCAGCTCCTAGAGCTGCTGCTCCTCCTGCACTCGTGCCAACTGACAGCAGAACAAAGAGACTAAGGCGGGCCGCCACAGGCCAGAGAAGCCTAAATATAGGGCAACTGTCAGCTAGCAGCCTTCGCCCTCAACCAACTATCTACACTGACCTATCCACCTCAGAGAGAGAAGACGTCAGCATAAGCGATAACCTACCATCCTCATGCTAGAACACCTCTACAACACTCTAGCCTCTAGCAGGCATTAACAACTCAGCCTCTGTGTATGCTGGGCTAACGTTGGAAGATGCTTACTCTAGCACATTACACTACTAGAAACAGCCTATCAGAAAGGCATAGACGTTGTGTGCGTTTAGGAGCCCTTTACATGCGCTAAATCTAGAACCTCTACCTATCCTAGCTTTAAGCACGCTGCACCTATTAGCACCTAGGACAACCCTAATGCGCCAGGCTCTACCTGCCCTAGGGTAATGACATACATCTGCAAAGGATCACACCTACACTATCAGGCTAGAGAGAGCCTCAATCACCCAGACATGCTGTAAGTAGTAGTAAACAGAATCTCTATACTCAACTGCTACAGGCGTCCCTACACTCCAGACGTTATACAATACGTCTCCTGTCTTACACCCCTACCACTGTGCCTCGTAGGGGGAGACTTTAACGCTAGACACGAATTATTTAAGCCTACTATCACTGCAGCTAATAAAGGGATAGAGCTTGCTAGGTAGGCTTCTAATGCCTCTATAGACTATATTAGGATACTAGAGCAGCCTACGCACAGTGCTAGCTACGTCCTAGATCTTACCTTCTCTAACATCCCATTTGCCCAGTCTGCTGTTGACGCTAACATGCACAGCGGCTCAGACTATGAGACAATAGTAACCTCTATCCCTGTCTCTACAATAGGCACTCAGCACCTTAAGCAGCACTACTACAGAGTCCCAGAGGCAAACCTACTTAAGTTTACTAGGCTAGTAGAGATAGGAGTCTAGAACATCTCAGACCTGCTGGCCACACAGGAGACATCACAGCTTGATAAGTGCGTTAGGCTGCTTACAGAGACTATAGAGCACGCAATACAGACAGCAGGCAGAAGCGTCTGTAAGGAAGGCCGCGCCGCACTATAGTAGACAGAGGAGTGCAAAGCAGCCTACCAAGTCTACAAACAAGCGCGCCAGCTATGCTCTAGCCGTCTACCTGAAGAGAGACAGACCTTTAAGACTACAGTCTAACAAGCAAAGAGGCAGTATTAGAGACATGTAATTGACAACGCTAAGCATGACAAAGACCTGTTTAAGATTATTACCTAGCACAAGCTCACGCCAGAGAACCAAGACGCTCTACTTGTAGTAAACAACGCAACTATATCAGATCCCCTAGAGAAGGCAGAGGCTCTTAGAGAGGAAGTCCTCAACCAGTTCAGAGCAGAGGACGACCTCAGCTACTTCCTAGAGGAGACTGCAGCGTCGCTCCCATAGAGCACACACATGTCACTAGAGGAGACTAAGCAAAACACAATAGAAGTCTCAAACACCTTGCTAGGCACTGATTGCTCTACTGTACGCCTGCTCCGCGCCTGCTGGACCTATGTGGCAGAGCTTATACGAAGGATCTACTAGCGATGCTTGCAGCTCAGTCACTTCCCAGCACAATGGAAGCTCGCAGAGGTAACAATGATACCAAAGGCAGGGAAACCAGATCAGACATCGCCCTGCTCCTAGAGACCTATAGCGCTCCTCTCCTGCATTGGAAAAGGACTTGAGCGGACAGTAGCTAGACGAATAGCTTGGACTGCTATGACGCACAAGATCTTTAGCCCTCAGCACGGCAGTGCCCTCCCAAAGCGCTCTGCAGCAGACCTGACAGCAGCGTTTACTCATGACACAGAAGCAGCATAAGCACTAAGGCAGCACGTTACAATAGTCACTCTGGACGTGCAGGGAGCCTTTGACGCCCTCCTCAAGAATTGCCTGCTGCACCGGATGGCCCAGCAGGGCTGGCCGCAAGGGACCCTGCTCTTTGTAGACTCCTTCCTTACTGAACGCAGGGTTCAAGTCTGCCTTGGCCAGGTAACTACTCCTAGCTACCTGGTCGCCTGCAGCACACCTTAAGGCTCGCTGCTCTCGCCTGTCCTATACACACTGTACCTAGCAGAGCTCCTCTCTATAGACACTGAACGGAGGTTTAAGTACGCTGACGATATATGCCTATACTGAGCCTCACACTCTATAGACAACAACGTTGAGCTTCTAGCAGCAGACTTAAGGCAGATCCTAGCATAGGGAGACACAAACAAGGTCACCTTTGCTCCAGAAAAGCAAGAAATAATTCACCTGACTAGACAACGTAGCAGCTACGCCCCTCCCTGTGTAGTAGACAAGCATCTTACAATCTACCCAATCCTCCCAGGTGGAGAGCACAGTCAGCCTGCCCTGCAGTAGCTAGGAGTCTAGTTTGATTGCAGACTTACCTTTTGACGCTATGTTGCTACACGCACTGCAAAAGCTGCTAAGGTAGCCTACTACATACGCAGCCTAGCCAGGACTACCTACGGGCCTCTAGCTAGCTCACTTTGCAAAGCTACTATTGCCTGTGTGTACTTATCACTTCTCTACGGGACTAAATGCTGGTACAGAGGCAGCACTAAACAAGCACAAGACCTTAAAATAGACAAACTACAAGTAGTCAGTGCCTATGTTAGGTAGCACATAGCTGCTATAGACAAGACACTAGCTATAGCAGCAAGAGGCATCCTGCCAGCCTGGAGAACAACTCCCACAGCTGCGCTCTTCTAAGACGCTGGACTGCTACCAGCAGCAGTAGCATTAGAAGAAGCTAAACTTAGATTTGCAGTACACCTGCGCACTACAGATACAGACTACCCTCTTACTAAGCGCACAGAAGCACACATTATAAATAGAGGCGTAAAGACTAGACAGGTCTAGCGAGTTCAGACCAAAGTACAACAGATAGCGTCCCTCCTACCAGAGATCCCCAGGGCCACACTCACAGCGCCTTACTACTCAGCTAGCTGCTGCGCAGATCTAACACTTGGTATAGATAAGAAGACTGCTGCTAAAACCTTCTGTAAATAGTAGGCCCAGCTCCCACTATTAGATGTTACTATCTTCTCAGATGGTTCTGAACAGTATACAAAAGAAGGAGAGAAACAAGTTACCTACAGCTTTGCAGTATATTAGAACAGACAGCAGCTGTATAACAGCCAAGGGTCACTTAGCCCAACCTCCTATGTCTTTAATGCTAAGGCAATAGGAGCATAGAGAGGCCTCCAGCACACAATAAGACAACCTGAGCTTAACACACGCCGCATCTAGCTGTGTATTAACAGCACCTCAGTTATATAGTGCCTTAGGGGCGACGCATCCCCTACCTTACAGTAGGCCTTCCTTAAGTGCTACAGTGCTATAGAGACGCACAATGTCTCTATCAAGTAGGCCCCTAGACACCTCAGCATCGAAGGGAACAAAGCAGCAGATAGGCTAGCTAACCTAGAAGCCCAGCATCTGTCACCCCTAACTAGCAAAGCAGCTATACTAACACTCTCAGGCATCAAGACAATAGCGCGCAAGAGACTGCGCCAGACACAACAAGCCTAGTAGGCTGACAGGAAAAACAAACTCTCTAGATAGTATAAAGGCTAGAGTCTTAACTACACACTAGCCAGCATGCCAAAGGAGCTCAATCTACTAAGAGCTACCTTAGCTAGGCTTCTCTCTATCTAAACTAGGCATAGAGACTTTGCGTAGTATTACTAAAAGTACAACCACAGGGACGCAAATCCTACCTGCTCATGCAGACAGGACAAGACACTAGAACACCTTACGCTCTGCCACAAGACCCTAGGGACTTTTAGCAGATAGCTGCTTTAACTGTCTCTACCACTGTCTAGCCAGGCTAAGAGTCTAGCCTACACTGCAACGCTAGTAGGGGACCCAGATGCCTTTGCAGCCTTTATCACACTTACGCAATACTACACTAAAATCTGCCCCTGCTAGTTCTTGCAGCCCTGCAACAGCAGCACCTGGCAAAAACTGGCCTAGCACAATGGCTGCGACGCCCTCCGTCCCCTACCTCCTCCCCTCACCTCTGTTCCCTACCTCCTCCCCTTACCTCTAGTCCCTACGCTCTCCTCTTCTCTCTTGGCTCACAGATGCCTTAGAAACACAAGGAAATCACCCTAGTGTACATATACCACTCAGTCTCCCCAACTGGAAGGGGAGCTGTAGCTCTGAAATGGTAGCAATACCCACGCAGGCAAGAAATGCTTTCTAAGGTAGTGTGTTAGCACTGTAATTCCATAGCTTAGCACGTCGTATATGCCCTTCGGGAGGCGAGATGGTGGACTTATTCCTCATCAACTAGACGTAAAATGAATACCAACCAACCAACCAACCAAACCCCAACGATATACTCGATAGATTCAGCCACACAACACCTACAAGCTCCAGCTCAGTTGCCTCTGGTTCTACAGCTTATTCTGCAGATGACTGGCTTAGAGCCTGTACTACACTGCGTGCAGAGGTAAAGGATCCTCGCAGTGTAGGCGCCCGGAAGCTCGGCCAAACTATCCACCACCTATCAACCCAGGTTGAACTCCTTCATCACGAACTGGATGGATTACAGAAGAAGCTATACCTAAAACAGAAGCAGCAGAAGCAACCTAGCAGGCAATTAGACCTGCAACAGCATCAGGAGTATCACGGCGGAGCTATGATATGGTCTCCTCGGGCTATTCGGGAGGCACGGGTCCGCATAGCAGTTACTGAGCGAGAGAAGGAGGAGGAAGAGCTAAGAAAGGTAGAGATGAAGGAGTTGGCAGCTGCTAATAAGCTATATAAGCAGAAGATTGAGGATAAGAAGCGTCAAAAGCAGGCAAGGGAGAAGGAAGAGCGTACAAGGATGAAGGCAGAGGAACGTCAAGCAATAGACGCCCGGAAAGCTGCCAGAGCCGCTGCCAAAGAGGCTAACGACGCTGCAAAAGCTTTACAATTATCCTAAAGAGGCAAGACTACAACCTCAAAAGCTTCTGCAGTCAAACCAAAGCCTGTGCGTCGTGTTGTAGGTGCTCGTAGTCATCCAAAGCCTGCGACGCCTCCTCCACCTACGCGCACTCACACAACCCGCAGCGGCCGCACCGCCACGTTATATAGATAAATTATATAGAGAACAATGATCTGCTAGGCCTATAGAACAAACCACCAAATTATTTGACGATAATAGCTATTGTATGTGGCTCTGCAGCTTCATTTTTTTAGTAGGCCTCAGGGCTCGGAGCGATCGTTGGGTGACTCCGATCGTTGGGTGCACGGACACAGTACCGTGTCTGTGCGCGTGATGCGCGGATTCGGTCAATGCGCCGAACCACCAAAACACCCCTATCCTCACACCTCCACAACAACACAACGCGATGGGATTACAAGAAGCCCTGTTAGAGTGTAATACTTTTGCATCTGAAGATAAGATCCCTTGGTCTAAAATAGCAGAAAAGCATGGTGTTGTGCGGTCAACGTTAACGCGCACGTGGAGGGGTGAGACGCGTTCGCGACAAGAGGAAGGTATTGCACGCCGCAATTTACAACCACAACAGGAGGCAGAGCTTGTAAAGTATATAGAAGAGCTTACTGCTCGTCATATACCTCCTACAAGAGAGATGATACAAAATTTTGCATCATCTGTGGCCAAGGAACGTGTGAGCGAGAGCTGGGTTACTCGGTTCATCAACAACTACTCTATCCATCTCATCTCTCAATACTCAACGGGTATGGACGCCAATTGTCACAACGCTGATTCATATCAAAAGTATGAGCTCTACTTCAATCTACTACAACGCAAGATCACCAAATATAAGGTTGACAGCTGCCACACATACAATATGGATGAGAAGGGCTTTATGATTGGGATCACTACTAGGACAAAACACGTATTTAGTAGGCGGATGTGGGAGAAGGGGGAGGTCAAGGCATCACTTCAAGATGGTAATTGGGCATGGGTAACGCTGCTGGCCTGTGTGTGCGGCGATGGGACGGCACTGCCGCCAGGTCTCCTCTACGACTCCGCCAACAGTACCCTGCAATCGAGCTGGGTGGAGGAGATAGAGCCAGGGGTACACGATGTACTTGTTTCCTCCTCACCTACTGGCTGGACCAACAATGATATAGGCCTTGCCTGGCTTCAACAGGTGTTTGATCGCTTCACCAAGACCAAGGCGCGGAGGAAGTGGCGTCTCCTGATCCTTGACGGCCATGGATCCCATATAACGATGGACTTTATCAACTACTGTGATCAGAATAAGATACTCCTGGCTATCCTTCCTCCTCACTCAACCCACACGCTGCAGCCGTTGGACGTAGTATTGTTCAAGCCTCTCTCAACTGCGTATTCAAAGGAGCTTACAACACACCTCCACAATGGCCAGGGACTATCAGCAATCAAGAAGAGCGACTTCTTCCACCTATTCTGCAAGGCCTGGATAAGCACGTTCACTCAGGGGCTGATACTCAAGTCTTTTGAGGCAACGGGGATAGTACCCCTCCAACCCAACGTTATCCTTCACCGCTTTGCTGAGCCTTCTCCCCAGGCCTCTGATGCTAGCGGAAGCTCTTCTTCAACTTATTCTGGCAAAGATTGGCTCAAAATTGAGACCCTACTGCGCAAGGTGGCCAAGGATGAGAGCAGTAAGGAGCTGAGGAAGATCAGCCGCTCCCTCCACCACATCTCAGTCCAAAACCAGCTACTCCACCATGAGAAAGCAGGCCTAAAAGAGGTTCTTAAGACTCAGAAGAAGCACAAGAAGAAGAGCAAACCTCTTGACTTCCAGGAACCTGAAGAGTATCACAGTAAAGCAGTGTTTTACTCTCCTCGTAGGATTGATAAAGCACGCCAGTATGAGCAAGCAAAACAACAAGAAGCTGAGGCAGAAGAGGCTAGAAAAGCAGAGATGGCTGAACTCAGGCACGCCAATAAGCTATACAAGGAGCAAGTAGCTCAGGGGAAGTGTGAGCAGCGGGCAAGAGAGAAGGAAGAGAAAGACTGTGTCAAAGCCAAGAAGGCAGAAGAAGTAGCCAAACGCAAGGCTGAAAAAGAACGTCAGAAGCAAGCTCACGACGCCCAGGAAGCTATACAATTGTCCCAAAGAGGCAATAAGACAGCTTCAAAAGCTTCTATAGTAAAAAGGAAGCTTGCGCGTCGTGCAGTAGGTGCTCGTAGTCATCCTATACCTGCGACGCCTCCTCCGCCTGCCCGCACCCACACTACCCGCAGCGGCCGAACAGCAACTCTATATAAGTAGAATGTATAAGAGAATATTGTCGCATAGGTCTATAGAGTACTCCAACAAGATATCTCGCAATATTAACTATTGTGTGTGGCTCTATAGCCTCATTTTTGAGTGAGTTATTTTGGTGGTTCGGCGCATTGACTGAATCCGCGCATTGAGTGCACAGACACGGTAGTGGAGCAGCTGCGGGGAACGAATGCGAAACTTGTTCCACATGCCGCTGGCTTGTCTTCTCAAGATTCGGATTACATGTTGATGAGCTCTTCGTATGATCGACGCTGGCAATGTATTGCTGGTACTCCTCGCTCAAAGGTGCATTTCGATATTGCTGCATTGGTGTCGCAACAGGAATAACCACTTCCAACGTTCAGTCTCACAATTTGTTCAGACAGAATTAGCATCCAGGCTCGCGATGTATGGCACAAGCATCCTTCACGATAACGAAGATCAGGATCTCGCGGCTATCTGGCCTTTGCTGACGCTTGGACAACCTCCGTGCCGTACCGCGATCCGCTAGTAGGTATCAATGCTCTGAGGCCTGAGGATCACTTAAGTGGGGATCTAAGACTTCAATCCGAACCGCGATAGCAAAGTCTTTCAACGAAGGAAGCGGGCCCTTATTTGGAGTGCCGTCAAGTCTGATTGTGGGCTGCCAACACCCATTGGGCGGTTAGTTACCTGGAGGTCGCGCCTTGAGAGACTGAAAGGTGGAATCTTCTACGGCAGAACCAGTGGTTCACCCGACTTGTTTTTCGAGAGTTCCAATCTCATGAATGCTTCCATTCGCAGATGCGGAAGATCCATTTGCTCACACAGACTGCCATTAGTTGTAGGCGCAGTATCTTGACGTATGTTGTGCGCACATGCTCTTCAGTACATATTTTTGGAAGATTCTCAACAAAAGACTCTGTATCCGTTAATTTTCGTTTCGGAAGACAGCCGTTCGAGTGAGACATGCGATATAGAGGCGTCTTCATTCGTTCTCCGGCGCTTGGAACATAAGATGTCTGTTTGCATACCAAGCGATGACCCATTTTAGCTTCGTTCTTTTCTTTGCTTTGTTTGTATTCTTGCTCCAGACCAATTTTGACACGCCATATCTAGACTAGCGGAGTGTACACAAGCACATAATCATACCCCCACCTAGCCTGATAATACCCCAGCTCAGTCACTGCATCTTTGCTGACAGTGCGTAGTCCTAACGCTTAAACTCGCATGCCAACAGAGATCAATACAAACTCCAGCATATATCGTTTCCCTGCAGCCGGCCTATTCAACGACAGGGCTATCTCAAGATATACTTGTTCTTGATCAGAGATCAGTTATTTGGACTGGAGCGAATGAGTGAAGTGATTAAGTTCTCTGAATTCTGTCCGTAGGAATAAGAGGCTATGTATACGCAAGGTTTTGGACTGCCTCCTGTTCTAGTCCTAGTGCATCAAGCTGGTAATCTGGTCCGGGTGCATGTTCAGCTCCACCTACTTTTGTGGTAAGTTGTTCCTTCACTAATAACAAAAGACTGCAACCATTGTTAATAATCTCACTAAGTTAACCATATCCTAAAGTATTTCGGTGTCTAAAATCCCGCAAATAGTGCACTTCGTGATCAAATGAACATCAACGGTTTGCAGTAAGATATCGACGACGCTTACTACCATGCCTTGGTCCACAGCGCGCGCTGCGCCCGAGACATTCAAGATACCTGCCCTTGATTTAGACTTGGCTACTATTGTAATGTCTGCAATTGCTTTACTCACGACTAATTGCGAGGCTTCAATCGTGCGCTGTTCAAAGGTCATGGCGCTGATGAATGAGAGGATGCAATAGCGAACCGCAACACGAACAGACCCTAAGCTCCGGAACATGCATCGTCGAGCCCCTATAGTGATGCGATCTTATTTTCAGACCTCGCACTGCAACGGCCGGTACATGCATTTGGTGCGGGTCTGATGTAAGTGATTGTGCCTCCTCAAAGTCTCAGACATCAGCTTACTCTATCAGCATTTCATCCAAGCTTCCGTGCCTATTTCCTTCGCATGCTACTTCTTGCATCCAATGTCAGAAGATGCCAATACATTTAAAAAACTGTCGTGCCAATGTGAGGTGTAAAGGATGTCAGTGAAGGCCACTAGACTGCATTGGGACTGGACTTCCATCTTTGTCAGTTCTTCATCATCTAAACATCACGCAAGCCATCTCACTTATGCCAATCATCAATCGCATCAGGTTTTACGGGTATATCTACTTTTAAGTCATGTCTCGTATCTCATGTGCGCAACACTCATTCCAGCAACCCCAAGCCTTGCAGGAAGTCTTGTCGTGGCAGTGGACCTAGCGGCGGTGGTGCCTGACACCAAGAGCTAGTCCGACCATAATCATCCTTACAACCTTCTCCGCACCATCCTTGACAAGATTCTCAGTCTGTACGATTGCTTCTTCCAGCGTGAGAGGTCCCCTCATGATGCTTGTGAAGGCTTTGATACCTGCCCCATAGCATCCATCTGCACCCTCTCCGATGGTTCCAGCCAGCGCAACAACCTGCGCACCGCGTCGTTTGGCTCGGCGGGCAACCTCTGTCGTCATTTTGCCCTGAGTCGACTGTGAGTCTAGACTGCCTTCAGCAGTAATTACGAAATCCCACTTCTTCTCAAAGACACGGTCGAACTCGAAGTACTCGTTAATAGCGTCGCTCCGAGCCCGCAGCCTGGCGCCAAGCATCATCAAGCCAGCACCAAGACCTCCGCTCGCGCCGCTACCAGGAGCGTTCGAGATGTCTCTCTTTAGTGTGTCTTGCGCAACCTGGGCGAACCGGTCCAATGCGTCCGCGAGTAGGTCCACTTGCTCCGGTGTAGCACCTTTCTGGGGACCGTACACCCGTGCAACTCCTCTGGGACCACAGAGAATGTTCTTGATGTTGCACACAGCTTCAATCTGCACCTTCTCGGCTGTACATACATTAGGACAGTTGCCACAGGGGTCTGAGTACACTTACCAGCATCTTTGCGCAGTCGAGGATGAACACCGCACCAACAAATCTTGGCCAGGCGGGATAGTCCCCGGCCTCCACCTGCCTTGGGGAGCTCTTCGCCCTCTGCATCGAGGAGACGAACGCCAAGCGCCTGAAGCATACCCGCACCGCCGTCCGAAGTCCCTGAGTCTCCGCAGCCAATCACGATTTTAGTGCATCCACTATCCAACGCTTTCCTGATCAGCTCTCCAACGCCATAGGTAGTAGTAACGGTGGGGTCGCGTGAGTCCTTTGGAACAAGACGAAGGCCGGCAGCGGCGGCCATGTCCAGAACAGCTGTCTTGCCGTCATCGTGGACAAAGCCCAAGTGTGACTTTACAGGTTGGCCAATGGGTCCCGTCACGGTCTCATTTACAATTTGGCCGCCATGGGCCGCCACCAAGGCACGAGCAAAGCCCTCTCCGCCATCGTGCAGGGGAAGCTTCCGGATGATGACGGATCTCTCGTCGAGAACCTTTCGACAGCCGGCTTCGATGGCATCCGCAACATGTTCTGGACCAAGGCTTTCCTTGAAACCGGAAGGTGCAATCAGGATTCTGAGCGGATGTCCACCAAGGATCTCTGACGTCGGTGTTGGTAGAAGACTCGACGCCGAGAGCAGCACCTCATCGACTTGCTCTGCTGGCAAGTTGAAGGTTTTCAAGGTGCGGAGTCTCGGGAGCTTTGGTCGAGTTGCGTCCGGCACAACAGCTGGAGCGCAGGTATCGATACTGGCAGGAAGCATCGTGAGCATCGTTCGATGGTTGTAATCGGAATGGGTATGGTGAAGTGAGTTGTAAAGGTGGAAAGCAAGTGAGCACTGTGAATGTTAAGTATCGTCGGAGCGAATACTGTTCAGGGCTGCTTGCTGATGCTCTTCAAAGTTGAGCACGCGACACTTCTTATATCTACCGACCGCATTCTTCTTCCGGACTCAATTGCAATCTTCCGAGGATTATTTCAGCCCATACAGCCTGACGATAATAGTACCACTCCGAGCGAAGCACAAACACCGCGTTGAGAACACGCTTGCAGCCTCAGGATGCAGCCAACCATCAAACTCAAAACAACGCTAACATCCAGAATAGCAGCCACTGATGGTATACTTCCATTCATAGACATGTAGTCTACACAGCCGCGGGTTACGACTACTGAGACATAGCCATCCACCAAGGGTGTCTAGATCGCCGTACATGAAGAACAAGCTCCTTCCATTCTGTTGATCAAGTCTTGACACGCAAGTCCATTTAATTTTGCTTGCAGCCCCAAGTCTCTTGACGTTGCTCGGCCAGCCAATCAAAGCAAGTCACGTGCTTTCACCAAGCGCGTTAGTGAATCCAAGTCGCGCAGCGTCCAAGATACTCTTGGCGGCACAGCCAGGTTGATGACGTTTACAAAGAATGCTGTCAACAATGGTAAAGATCCACATTGCGATACCCTACTGAGGTCAGAGATGCTCCTATTGGCCATGAGTTCATATGTACCTTTGGTACACTTGCTTGCCACGCGATCTTGTTTCTATTCCTGTTCAGTCACTGCCTGAATGCCTGGACGCTACGAATTGCAAGCATGATTCTGAGCCGCATGGAGACACGAGAGACGGCATAGGGGTCTTGATTTAGTATTTGCCTTCGGAGGAGTAATCACCAGCCCTGTGGAGGTAACCATTGTCAGCCTCTTTGATGATCATTTCCGCAACACTGCCTCAGAACCTCAATATTTGCGGAACATAGATTCTCCATATATGATACTGATGGCTCCGGAACCTCCCACTGACAGCAGGTCGACACTCGCTTCGCCAATGCTGTCTTGTACCTTTGTTTCGCGAAACTCACGACACTCATTCAGTATGCGTTTACCAGAGAGACTTTACGGAAGGGTCTCAATCAGCGACAACCAAAGTCCTCGCGACTCCCACGAGCTGCCGAGATTCTCATTCGAGGGTGATGGCAGGCCACTGGTTAGCACGGAACGTCTTTTCAATCAGTGGTCAGGGGATGAGGAGACTGCATATAACCCTGGGTTCAATGCGATAGAGAGTGCACTAAAATTGGAACAAGATATTATTGTCGGTGAACATCTACATGCGTCTACAAAAACTGCTGACGCGTACTGCAGATCACTTGGGATGGACCGAATGACCCTGCGAACCCTCTCAACTGGACGCAGTCACGGAAGTGGGTCGTGACAATGCTTGGTGCGTCTTCAAGCAACGGCTTCACCCTTCGTGGATCGGCTCGCTGACAGTGTACCAGTGTCGATGTTCACTTTCATTAGTCCGTTTTCTTCAACCATGGTTACCCCAGCACTGCCAGTCATTGCGGATGACTTTGATATACCTGAAGGATTCATACGCCAACTTGTCATGACCATCTTCCTTCTTGGTTATGCTCAAGGGCCATTCGTACTCGCCCCGCTCAGTGAGATCTATGGCCGAGTCACGGTTCTACAGTATGCCAACCTGATCTATCTTGTCTTCAACACTGCATGTGGCTTTGCCCAGACCAAGGAGCAGATGCTCGCTTTCCGCTTCTTGAGCGGCTTAGGCGGAGCAGCTCCTCAAGCAGTATGTCGCCCTCTCACTTCAACCCTCTTCCCGTACCGCTTGATCTCAACTAACTGGTGTCTAGTTGTGCAATGGCGTCCTCGCTGACACTTGGCGCAAAGAGGAACGCGGCAAAGGCCAAGCGATCTATGGTATGCTCACCTGGATCAGTCCCTGTGTCGCGCCTATATGCGGCGCATACATCTCGCAAGGCGTTAGCTGGCGATGGATCTTCTGGGCGACCTCGATCTTCACCGTCCTCGTACAAGTCACCGCACTGTTCTTCCTCCGCGAAACCTTTGCGCCTGCCATTCTGGCAAAGAAGGCTAAGCACATGAGGAAGGCGCTTCAGGGTATTCGCAAGGACGTCGTTGTACGCACAGAGTACGAGACAGGCGACCGATTTAGCAAGATTCTGCGCAAGCGACTGATCTTGCCGTTCATCATGATGTTCACCCATCCAGCAACGCAAGCACCATCAATCTACCGCGCATACCTGTACGGTGTCATGTACCTCATGCTCTCGACCTTTCCACTTGTCTTTGAGGAGGTGTATGATATGGATGTTGGCCCAGCGTCTCTCAACTACTTGTCCTTATGTCTGGGCTTCATGATAGGGTTGCAGATCTCGCACCCACTTATGGATGGTGTAAGTATTCTTGCAGAACCATCGCGTGCTATCAAACTGACAATTCACAGCTTTACGCCCGTATGAAGATATACTATAACGTCGAAGAAGGCCTCCCCGAGTTCCGGGTGCCTCCCATGATCATCGCCGGCATCCTATGTCCTATCGGGCTCTTTATATATGGCTGGACTGCACAGGCAGGCGTACACTGGATCGCGCCAAATATCGGCTGCGTGATCGTCGCCATTGGCATGATCATTGGCTTTCAATGCAGTCAGGCATACACCACCGATGCATACGAAGCCAAATATGCAGCTTCTGCTGCTGCAGTAGGAGCATTCATGCGCACAATGTGTGGCTTCAGCTTTCCACTCTTTGCTGTGCAGATGTACGAGAAGTTGGGTCTGGGGTGGGGGAATAGCTTGCTAGCCTTCATGACCCTGGGATTGGCGCTGGTCAGTCCGGTATTGCTGTGGTTCTATGGAGCGAAGATGAGGGCTATTAGTACGAGAGGACTGCTTTGAGTGTATGACTGCGTTGTGAATTATGACTTACGAATAACGGCTGTGCATAGACTTCACTCACACGTGTGTAACATATGTCTTCTTGTTCAAATATTAGCAGAGTTTTTACAAAACAAGACTATAGCACAGAGCTTCAAGAAGTTCGTTACGTTGATATTCACTTGCTGATCCTACCTCTCTGTCTGCAGACAAGAGCTTTTCGGCGCTGGCTCTGTCTACTTCCCGATCTCAGAACATTGTCCATCCACCCCGCATCCCAAGACTCCACAGCCTCAAACGATCTCCAGGAATAACAAACGGGCCGATCCGCCACAACGTAATTTAATGAACGATCATGGCCGGCTAGACGGCAATCCCCGATGCTGGTCGGGGCCGCGGTAAAAGATTTCGGTACTCGGTTTGACGAAGGCTTTCCCTCCGAAGTTCGGTCAAATATGCCATAGTAAAGTTTCTATACAGTTTCTCTGGAGCTCAATTGCAGTTGCCAATCCAACACTCGAATAGGCGCAATACTCCAACATGCCGTACCTGAGCTCGCAGCCGAAGATCCTCATTGCAGGGGCCGGTATCGGCGGCCTGACGGCAGCGCTTTCGCTCCACGCGGCAGGATTTACCGACGTCCAGCTCTTCGAAGCATCGTCAACACTCACAACACTAGGTGTCGGTATTAACGTGCAGCCTTCAGCAGTCCTCATCCTACGGAATCTCGGACTTCTAAAGGCTCTAGAAAAGACCGGAATTCAAACAGCGGAACTCAATTTCTACAATCGCCATGGCGACTCCATCCTCAGCGAGCCTCGTGGCAAACACGCTGGCTATGCTGTTCCTCAATTTTCTATTCACAGAGGCGAATTCCAGATGCTGCTGCTCAGCGCTGTAAAAGAGCGTCTTGGAGAGGACTCTGTCCACCTCAACCACGCCCTGACCGGTTTCGAGCAAGACGAGAAGAGCATCACCGCTCAATTCTCGCAGCGGCGAGATGGCGCATCCACTGAGCTATCTGGCATCTCTGGCGACATCTTGATCGCAGCTGACGGCATCAACTCAACTGCCCGACGCCTTCTGTATCCCAAAGAAGGGCCACCCAAATTCTCAGGCCGCATGCTGTGGCGTGGGTGCCTGGAGCGCGAACCTTATCTGACAGGTGCAAGCATGGTGTGGGCCGGCCACGCAGATCAGAAGTTCATTGCATACCCTATCTCCCAACGTTCATCAGACAAGGGCAAGAGTCTTGTGAATTGGATCGCAGAACTACGAATTAGAGGGAAAGACGACAAGGATCTGACACCGCCCAAGACAGACTGGACAAAGGCTGTCGACAAGAGCGTGTTTGAGGGGCCGTTTGAAAGCTGGAAATGTGGCGGCCTGGAAATGAAGGACCTAATCGATAGTACCGACAAAGTGTTTGAGTTCCCCATGTCTGATCGCGACCCGGTCGACCAATGGTCATTTGGCAGATTAACACTCTTGGGTGATGCAGCACATGCTATGTACCCAATTGGATCGAACGGCGCGTCACAAGCGATCATCGATGCAGAGACGCTAGCAAAGCATCTTAAAGAGACGACATCGGACGTTGCAGCAGCACTGAAAGCATACGAATTGGAGCGCCTACCTCCCACAGCCAAGATTGTCATGGCAAACCGCGCGAACGGGCCAGATCACGTTTTGCAAATGGCTGAGGAGAGGGCACCTGATGGTTTCAAAAACGTCTACGACGTCATTCCTAAGGAAGAGTTGGAAGCCATTGGAACTGTGTATAAAAAGGTTGCGGGATTTGAGATGGACAGTGTTAACGTGAAGGCGAAAGAAACCCAGGGTGAAAGCGAGAAGCTCCAGCTGAAGAGCCCAAAAGATTGGATATAATCCACGTCAGCCCTCAGGCGTAACAGCTGCTCCATCGAACGCGGTAGCTGAAGCAAACCGAATGCGGTAGCCAACAAACTTGTCCCACACGCACACCCACCCAATCATTTGCCAAATAGTGCAGCAGACCATCCGGTTTCGTGACCTTTCATAGCCACGTTGGCAGTACGCCCACTCCCGACTCAAACAGCTGTGGCGTCCTACCAATCAAAAACGGTGACGCCCGAAACGGTCGCATGTCAATTTGTGCAACCCGAGCCATAACGATGACGCAGCTGCTAACACAAAGTCGCCTGATTCCCATACGTGCGCTATGCGATTCAATGATTGATTTCCTCTCCCGTCAGCTCTGGCGCTGAGACGGTCAGAGAACGGAGGGCAAGGACGTAGCGCAGATGAGGCAGCGTGTGACAGGCTCTTCACCACCAAAGCCTCCTTGTAGCAGCTGCAGTATTTGAACTTCATCTGTTTCCTTATTCCGATTGACTGCTACTCTCGCCAGTCCCTTGTCAAATCTCAAGGTCTCGTTGTCTTGAACTGCATACCTACACCTCCCCACGGGAGCCCAAACTGCCCATCTCTACCTTGCCAGACTTCCCACCCACCATGCCCGGCCTCGAGTCCATGCGCCGCCGGCTCTCCAGCATCGCCAAACCCTCTCCCGAATCTATCACTCCCCCATCCCACACACACCCCGACACCCGCCTCCTCGACCCGGACTACTTCAACATCGACGCCGAAGACCTAACCTGGTTCCACAAAGTCAACCTCGCCGTGCGCCGCGACACAGCCACCCTCCCCCTCGCGACAAACTACATGCACGTCCAACGCGTCACAGTCAGCGCGTGGAACTTATTCCAGTCCGAGGCCTCGCAGCCATGGGCACGGGACATCGATCCGCGCACCGTTGTGGTCGCGGCGATGGTGGCGTCTCTCGGGGCGCGGAAGTGCGTCGAAGAGCGCGAGCGGAACGACAGGTCTGGTAGCGCTCACAGAAACCCAGTGAGTTTTGCTGGGATGCAGCATGTGGAAGATGACCTGCTGTTTGGGTTTCTGCGGCGCTTGGACTGTCCGCCCGATGTGGCGGGGCCGTCGGCGCTGATTGCCAGCCTGGTGTGTTATGAGCGCGAGGTGCGGGACAGGGAAATGGTACGCGAGCAGTGTGAAGCGTATCCCGCGTTGCGGTTCGTGCAGGATGCTGTCAGGTTGGATGAGCTGGGGTGTGTGGGGATCGCGCGGCTGGGAGCGCAGAATCAGGGTACGTTGTTGGAGATGGTGCACAGGATGGACTCGAGGCTGGTGCGTTATGCGGGGTTGATGAAGACGAAGGTGGGGCGGAAGGAGGCGGAGAGGAGGTGGGTGCAGATGTTGGAGTTTAGGGAGGGGTTGCTGGGGCAGATGGATTGTTCGGTGGGTCTGGAGACGGTTAGAGAAGGTTGATCACTCGAGGAAATGTGCATAACTCTTTCTTGACTATTGTATTGGATACATTCTTTGATAGTAACCACAAAAGACGTATATAAGCAACGTGATGGCACCACAGGTCTGGAAACCTGTCAGCTGAGAGTCTAGCAAGGAAGCGTTACAGCATGCTATACAGCGATGCCTCAACCATCCTTTTCTGCCCTAGCGTGCCAAATTCAGCTGTGACTACTGTCACACTTTGAGGAAACCGCTTAATGCTCAGCTGCGACTCGGATATGTTATGAGCATGTCCGATTCAAAAATGAATCTGCCGCAAACTCAACTCGAGGGGCACAAGAGTGTTTCTTCAACTCCAGCAATTCTTTCCAGTAATGCGTAGTATAGCCAAGACCTGCTATGGTTTGCGGGCAAGTAGTCTTCACTGAAGCCGTAGACCGTACAATCAGCATCTAACGGTAGGTCACGTCACTTTCCCATGACCGCAGAATGCAGAATGCCCCTCGCTGCTTCTGTCCCTTTCCTTCTATAGTATCCAATCTAAAACCTGACCCGGTCTGACGATAAGCCTTGAGAAGCGAAATGAGTATGGAGAGCAAGCTAGGGGTCGATGCTTCTGACGCCTCTGCAGGTGTCAATTTACGAAGACGAAGAGCTTGAATGATAAGGCTATTTGACGGTGTGACTAAGAATTGAACTCCTCCTACTACTAGGTGTACCATAGCTAGAACAGGTTCCATGATTATGGAGACGAGTCTTAGGTGTCAGCCGGTTGGACCATACGACGGGCCGTTGGCAATGTTGAACTCCAGGTTTTTGCAGACTCGCCATAAATTTCCCATCCAAGACGAATGTTTCCCATTGACAAATGCGGCAGACCAGACGTTCCCCGATTGCACAACCCATCACGAATGCCTATGTTTTCCGATGTCGGAAAGCCCATTAACGAACGAAGTTTACGCAATGGCATGCCTACTGTCCCATTGCCATCGGCGTGCATTTCGATCTCGAGATCTTGGGAGGCTTCATGGCCCCAAATTTGGTTGTTCGAGAAACTAGGACACACGGATTGAATGAAAATCGGACTCTCTGCTGCAGACATTCTTGAAATGTCGTGAGCGCGAATTTCAAACTCTATCCAAGGTTGACCACTCGGAACCCGCAAGTCGGAATAATCGGATGACAAGCCGGATGAGAGAAGTGCGCGCGCCACGATAAAGGATGTGCAAAGACACAGTTGGTTTGGGTGACAAGCTAAAACAGAGTACGCCAGATCGGAGCGTGACATCGTATAGTCAACTGGTATTGTAGCAGTCCTTGCTGAGCAGAGACGTAGTAGGGAGAACACACGATCCCTTGGATCTGCACATTCCTTGTCACGGAACGAATTTAGCAACACAAAGAGGCTGGGCCTAAATCGAAATTTAAAACGCATATCTTCGTAGCCCTTGTAGTGTCCGCTCATGAGCCTGATGGAGGGACAAAAGTCCGAAGAGTCCCAAAAATAGCGTCTTATTCGGGCGATGTCGTCTTGATTGCAAGGATATGTGTACAGCCAAAAGGTAAGTTTCCTTGCTAAGAAAAACTCTTGTACAACCCATGCTCGTTTCCAGTAAGGGTTTCCAAAGATATAGTCGCCCAGATCTAGCCTTGCGCTGGTAATGAATTCCGACGGACTGGAGTATGCTCTAAGTAGTCGTATCTGCCAATTGTGCATGATCTCTTCAAAATATGCAGTTCGACTTGGTTCAGATCCTGATGCCATTGGATCAGACAATATGTTACCTGGTTTCAACAGAGGCGCCACGCCGAGCCAAACGTGGACAGAGGTAGCGCATGAGTATATCTCGCCCATTTGTCTGACTTGATGATTTCTCTCTCCGAGGTTTAGTTGGTCAATGCAAAGGGCGTCTATCCAGAATGGCGTTGACAAATCGAACCGTTCCAGATGCCAGTTGGTCCGGGTAGCATTATGACGGGCCACCCAGAGAAAGTTGAAAAGATTTTCCCGAATAAGCAGTGGGCAGCTGTTCATCAAGATTACGCGGTCTCTCAGAACCCTCGGTGCTCTAGGATGATATTTGTTCTTGAATGGATCCCAAACATATGACAGACATACATATAAATCATTTATAGACCCATGCGAAATCCTACATTGGATGAGCCCTTCCGACGATAGCTCAGGCAGGAGGTGTACAAGGCGGATGGCAGATTGATTGTGATCGAGTGGTTGGTATTGGAATTTGACAGGTGGATTACGCATGATCTCGTCCAAGGCGGGCACTTTGCGAGGAGTGCGATAGTTGAAATCCACAGATGCACGGTAGGCGTCGAACCAGGGTTGAGCTTTCTCCCGCAGATACATCAACTTCAAATACTTTGCTGCGCTTGCTGGTGAGCGCTTCCGGGTGCGTAATGTAGAACGTTTCGTCGAGCGATGGCCATGGTGCAGAGAAAGCGTGCCCAGCTGCATCACTCGTAATAGGCAGTAAAGAGTGTATGAGGACAGCTACTTCTCGGTCACGAGCTGATAAGCGTTGTATGCACTTCGCTTCCACCTTATCAGCAAGCATTCACACACGCAAATCACTGTGCACCAACCTTAGAGGTAGACTCCTAAACTACAGTCGTGAAGATATGCTATCAGCCAGTGGTTTAGCGGTCGTAAATAGTGTGCATCAGGCTGGCAGCAAAGCAGCGCGTTGGTTGACGATGGCCGAGAGCCTGTACGAGAAATGACTGAATCGAAGGTGAACTGTGAACGGAGTATCATGACACTGCAAAATTGCGCGACTGAGGAATGTCAAGGAGAATAATGTTTGGAAGTTGAGGGAAGGAGCCATTGTGCTCCTGCCCGACCGGTGAGGGGAGCGGGCATCAGGCTAACAGCACAACAAGGCTGTGCAGCTGCGCGCATGAACATGGTTCTGCAAGTGCATCTTGTCCAAAACTTTGGATAGCAGCACGCGCAAGGTAGCAAACACTGATGAGTGTCTGAACATGGTGATGATGAGCGAGGTAGATATGTTGTGTATTGCGGGTGTGTTGGTTGTACCATGGTAGACAATTTCGATGTCCTCTCTGCATACGGCTCAGCTCAGATTGCCCATGGCCGCTCGTGCCGACTGCTTGTTTCCAGCTACCATCACTACTCCCCAGCTTCGTACCGACGCGTGGGCGAGCTGTTGCTTCGTCGGGCGCGCGCGAGCCGGAGCCACGAGCTCTGGCTCTGCTTGCCCGACAGCGCCGATGCCATTTGCAAGGACAGATGTCTAGCGCGGGCCAAGTATGGAGCAGCGACACTCGTGATGTGTGTGGTGTGTGATCTTCTCGCCGTGTGCGACCTCAACCAGCTTTATCTTCACCCTTGTGTTTGTCATTCGCGTCTGCCATCTCGCCAGCCCGCTCGATCTGATTCTCAGTGACCTCCTCAAGCTCCTCAACACCGTCCTCAACACCCTCTTCAACCTCCTCACCCTCCTTCCCAGCCTCCAACGCACGATACTTCCTCCGACTCTTCTTCGCCGCGCTCTTCTTCTTCTTACTAATCTCCCTCCCCTTCACCCTCGTCCTGGCCTCATCCCCCAGCTCCAGCTCCTCGAGCCGATCCTGCAGCAACTTCCGCGCAGTCTTCCTGTTCTGCGCCCGGCTGCGTGTGTCCTGGTACTTGACCACGATGCCCGTGGGGATGTGCTTGAGCTGCACGGCCGAGGAAGTTTTGTTGATTTTCTGCCCGCCTGGCCCGGAGCCTTTGAGAAAGTTCTCGATGATTTCGGATTCGGGGATGACGCGCCGGGGAGGGAGGGGTTTGGAGAGCAGGGATGGGGTCGTGTGGAGGTGCTGGCGGAGGGGGGGTGGGAGGAGGGTTGCGCGCGGGCGCAGGAGCGCGGAGGGGAGTCGCATTGTCGTGTGGCTATGTGTACTGTAAACTCAGGAGCGTGGTTTGAGCCATTGTCCAGCAATTGTGTGCCAATGTAGTTGCGACAGCATGAAGAAAGCTGACCCCAACTTTCCCGAAATGACGCGCCCAATCCCCTCGCGCCTCTCGCCGGGCTCTTCCGCACCGCCAAAAGCGAAATGACATGACATGACCCTGAACAAAGCCAAACCCATGCCCCATATCCACACATATACCCTCACACGCTCTGAAATCCACCCCCTGCCCGTCGCATGCCCGACTCCGCCACGCTCGCAACCGCGCTCCTCCTCGCCGCAGCCGCCGCGCTCCTCGTCTCCGCAATGCTGTACCCGTCCGCAATGCTGCGCTGGTTCCAGCGCAAGCGCTACCAATACGAAGTCACATTCTCGCTGTACATGTTGACGCCGACGGAGAAATTCATCTTCAGTACGCCCTTTGCCCCGAACTTCCATCTTCCATCCCATCTCCTACCTACAACGATTCGCACCTCCTTTCCCCATACCACCCCAACTCGATCCACCACCTCCCACACACCCACCTCCTATACACCCACCCAATCCGCACCACTGCACCTAACACCTCTCACACTAACACGCCGCAGACTCCGTCCTCTTTCTCCTCCTCAGCCTCCTCATCATCGCCGCGTCGCTGTACCTCCCCGAGCACCTCAGCATAATCGCAAGCCGCATCTTCTACTACTACAGCGGGAACGAGAACGCGCACTCGGGCGGTTTGGCGGGGAAGGCTGTTGGCGCTCCGCAGGTGCATGGCGCCGGATTGGCGGGGAACGGGAGGGGGTATGTTGAGCCGTAGAGAGGTGCATGAGGGATAGGCATGGGAGACCGGGGACTGGGGACTGGGATGAGACGGTGGTGGGGGAGGGAAGGGTCGGTGCGGTACCGGTCTGATGATGGGATGGGATGGGATGGGGTGGGGTGGAATGAGGATATGCATGGGATGGCGTTGATATGGCGTTGTTAGGACGAGCTCGGTTTGGGTTTTGAGCGTGCGGCGTGTAGCTGCGATGGATACTACGTAATTGTAATGATGCAAAGCACAATGCTGACTCGCGTTCTGGTGTGATGCGTGACGGTAGGTTATATGTGCTGATAGGTGCCTGATACGAGCATATGCACGACCTCATTAAATTCTGGACGCAGACGGGTTAGATCAGAACAGGCAGTCATAAAGTCGATCAGACGTGGCGAGGTTGCACGGTACGTGGTGTCGATAGCATGAATGGACATTGGAAAGAAAGCTATGTACCGCAAGTAGAGTATGTTCGACGAAAAGAACCAGCAGCTAACACCCAGTGCATATACTGAACATGTCCAGGGGTCCATGCTCGATACGGATGTACAAGTAGAGTAAGAATGTATTGTCATGGCATCGTGAAGGAAAGTATAGGAGATCGGACAGGACCGAAAGACAGCTCGTACTAGAAGTGACCTAGTGTTTTTCGTTTGAGGCGGATGTAAGTCCTAGCCGAAGACAATTTGAACCGCGTGCTCAAGCGTAGCAGGAGTATAGTCGTCAAGGGTGAGGAGGACCGAGAAGTCGCGCACGGCATGCTCGTGTGCAGCGATCTTAGCACCGTTGCCTACAATAGCCAAGAGGACAACAGGGACCGACACCATCGAGGTGTCTTTCTCGATCTTGCTCGCAATACTGCGCGCGAAATTGAGTTGCCGCTCAAAGGCCTCCGGGTTGTGACCGAGCACGTTCTCGGTAGCGCAGATGACAAGAACGACAAGTCCACTCGCAGACAAGAAGTAGGGATGTATTTCGGTCATTCCGAGGTCCATGCGGAACGGTACGTGGCGTACTGGCCTCGGAAGTGCACGTCCAAGTGGCTCAAAAGGATCCATATCCTTGACCAGTGTCGTCGATGGCGAGTGGGGCACCACAGGTGTAAAGAGAGTGATGATTTCTGCCTCGTTGAGACTTCGCAAGCGGTTCAGTGTCTGCGGAGGGCATCGAACAAAGCTTGCCTTGCCAGCAGTTGGCTGCTGCGAGTCGGCTCTCGACGAACGTTTCGATCTGTCTTCACCCATGACTAACGTTCCTCTCGAGATCGCGGTAGTCGCTACTCTCCCCAGTTGATAGATGAAAAAGGACCAAAGAGGCGCTTGGAGGGTTGTGTCGGATTTGTATGAGGTTGCGATGTCCACTGCCTGGCCGATGTTCGGCGCTGATCGCTCCAAAAGTACTACAAGACGCAAGATAGAGTTTGATAGAGCAGGTAAGCTGAAATTCAGATGGCTGGACTGTAGAGGTAAGCGACGCCTGTTGACTGCTTGGTGGCGGACGACAGGTCAGATGAACAAGTCAAGTAGGCCGTATCGCCGGACAGAGTTGCGATGCTGCAGTAGAATCAAACCTTGACGGGCGCCCTAAAGTTATACCTGTCAGTACATCTCCCGTTACGCTCTGTGTGTCACGGCATATGAAAACGAGACTGTAGTACAAGGCATGAGTACGCATGCTCTATGAGAGGTGAAGGGCAGGTATCGAGTCCACTACTGGCAGTCAGCGAACGGACGACAGCCGTCTCGAGGAAGCCCTGAGCCATCGCTGACACACAACATGAGTAGGCATGCGGCGTGGGTTACACAGGAGAAGTGGGTGATAGTCTGCAGTGGATATTACTTCGGCCGGTCATGGAACGTTGAGTAAAGCGAAAGTTGTTTTGTTGCGAGCCGTGACGAAAAGGAAATCCATGAATAGCGTGGCAATTTTGAACGTAACAGGTCAGCTGTGTCGCACTCCAGACAGTGTCGAGAGATCAACCCAGCTGAAGAAGGTTTCTGCCACTGGAGGTCGAGGACAAGGTCTACTGCTCTCGCCGAGCACCTCCCCACCGGCCCGAGCAGGGATCCTTGAGCTATGAAGCTGCATAGGTCCAGCCAGTGGCCGGATAGAGATCAGCTGCATCTACCCGCCAGACGCACGGTGTGGTTCGCTTTGCGTGTGGCGCACGGGGGTCAGTACAATTCGAGCAGGCTATGCAGGACTCTGGTCAAATTGATCGCTGACGGACAAGGTATTCGACCATTCATGAGAGCAGGATGTGCGCGCTAGCCGAGGGTGAATTTCATTCAATGCTGGCTGTGTAACGTGATATATGCGGCGACGGGCATCTGCAATGCGCACTCTGTATCAAGGCGAATATGCGTGACATATGCAAGATACTGTGCATGACTGGCGTATGAACGAGCCGCGACGGGCTAGCCGAGCGCTGTACTCCACAGGAAGCACCAATGCACAAGCAAAACCGTGTGGTGACATCCGCGTACGATGAATGCCGATCAGATATCCGATCAAAACGAGAGGCCATAGAGAACGTGGTCTTACGACGAAAGATGAAGATGAGAGAACTGGCGGATTGTTGTTGTCTCGCTTATTTAGCGTCCCAAACAGGGCAGGCGCAGGCGCGTTGGGTGAAGCTGTAAACACCATGACGACGCGATCAAGCGACCAACCACTTTAGGCCGCGAACTTTCTGTAGTCACAGTTGGCGCGATGCGTTCATGATGCCGTCTATCGCTGGTAAGATTGCTGTTGCTGTGGCTCAGGCACACGAATCTAACAATACGACAGAGGAACAGCATTCGCTCGACGACGCGCTAGAGTCATTGCATAAGGGCACGTAGCATGCTCAATGCGCATCACAAGAAACGACTGAGCTAACATCGTACTGCAGCGTCACAAACTCCGGGAAAGCAGCGGACCGTCAAAGTCTCTGATGTCGTCGATGTTATCTGCCGGCACGCGTTTGCCAAAGGGCTCGAAGTGGATGCTCTGGAGACTGTCGTACATATCGCGGCAAGGAAGACAGAATTGGATCAAGCGAGTGTAACGACGTTGATCAAAAACTTGTATCCTGCGCAGCAAGTATCCGGGGATGTAATTGTTACCATCGTAGCCGCACTAGGCCAAGGCAAGGGTAAGCCTTCATCTGGCACCCAGGACAGCCTCGTGAAGTGGCTCGGATTGGTGCACGAGATCATCGAGGATACCAGTATTCTTTCCAGACTCTATGGTGTCCTCTTCGGCATGCTGGACATGATCAGTATCAGGTGTGTTGACACACGAAGTATCGCCACCAACTCAAGCTGACCTAGACAGAACATCACTGTGCCATCTGCTATCTCTGATCACACGTAGGAAGCATGTGAAACCATTCAGAATCCAGCAACTGTGAGTTCGACCGACTCAACCGGGATACAACTTAGGCTGATCAGCTACGCAGACTTGATCTGTCCCGTGGGGTTGGCAACGAACCGGCCCTTCAAGGCCTTCTCCGCGTTTACAAGGACTACTACCCTGATATCATCCTCGGAAGTGCTTCCACGAACCGCAAGTCGTTTGCACCGGTAAGTCACCGTCCACGTTGTGTAATGTCCCACGCAAAGCGGGGATGTCACTTCAAGGCTGCAGCTTCACTTGTTACACCATCGACTAGTACTGACAGCTTAGCAACCTGATGCAGAGTGGCGAGCTAGGGTGCATGCAATTCATGAAGCTCGTACTGTCGTCGATGACTCCATGACTGAATGCTACAACGGCTTCAAGGTTCTTCGAAGGGGACCAAAGAGGACTAAGGCGTCGGTATTGCCTGAAGTCCACACCTATCATGCTACTGAGGTCGGACCCCTGCTGCTTGTGCATGTCTCTGTGTGACTGACATTCGCAGAGCTCTGTAACTTTGGAGGGTATTGACAACGTCGCGGCCTTCGTGGAGAAGCTCGACATGATAGAGCCTCCTGGCCAGCTCATCTCCTTTCTTACAGATCCGCTTCTGCAAAAATTTGTGGAATTGAATCCAACTCCGATTGCATCTGCACGAATAGATTTGTGGCTTGCAACGTGCCTTGAAGAGCAAGTTCGTGCTACAGATTCTGGCAATGAAGACCCTGCCTTCTTGGCTGAGTTGTTGGACGGCCTTCTGCAATATGCACGATACACCAAAGTATGTGTCGCGGCAATTGAATATGGCAGCGTACTGATGATGTAGCAGAGTCTGTTATCCCTTGTACCAGCTTTCTTGAAGGACTATCTCACAGTCTGGAACGGCAATGACCATATCGATGCCGTACTAGGCCTCAGTGCCTATATCCCAGGGAACTCCTTTGAAGACGTCTACTCGGACTACATATCTCCAGTCGAACGTGTGCTCTTGTCGCATGGCTCGTCGTCCAGTTCTCATCTAGTCGAGTTTTACACCAGATTGACTGGGCACCGTATCGCTACCCTTGCCCAGCGAGAGCCTGAGCATCGCCAACCTGCCCTCAGCTCACCCGAGCAGCAGTTCCTAAGAGACCTGGTTTCGCACTTTGCAACATTATCTACATCTCTGGTCCTGTCAGGCGCAGGTGTTGAAGCCCTCTCTTCTGTTCTTGCCTATTGGGAGCTACTTTCCACATCCTCCATACCACATGTCATCCCTATCCTGCTCCCGCCGATGCATCTGGTTTACTTTCTGATGCAGAGTACATCAGCTGAGGTGGTATCTCGAATCTGCGGCATTATTGGAAATTACAAGCAAGCCTTCGATGCGCATACTAAGCCAGTCAAGCACTACTATCCGAGCGAGGTGACTGACCCGCTTAATTGGTGTCTGCGCGATGCTTACCATTATTTCTGGATCGCTCGTGGTCTGACAGTCGTGGAACAGAAGGCCGTGGGTATGCATTGCGATCCATCACTACGCTCGTCGCTCCAAGACTATCTGAGTGGTCTAGATCGGCAGCATGTCATCGGATATGCTTTCAATCTTTCCAACAACGCATGGCTAGCGTCAATGTCTGCTACAGCATGGCACGAGCTCCAGAATCGGGAAATCAATCGGGGAGAGTATGATCGACGCAGCGTAAGAAGGCACGCAGGTCCCGTGAGTCAGCAAAGTTTAGCAGCGCTGAAGGACGGGGGTATCAGTGTGGAGTGGGATGGCCCCAATGGCTACAAAGTATTTGTACTTAACTGGCTGGCCGAGCGGGGCCTGGGAGGAATCAGGGAGCTGATGTTCTCTACTGTCACAGATCTGCGATCAGGGAAGGGAAACACTTCATAGAGCAATGGCATCAAATAGAGTTCAGTATAGTGAGCATCTGAGACTTGTTATTTTTCTTCTGTCATCGTAACAAGCCTTCGTCAGCTCTTCAGCCTCGCATAGTCGGCAACAGTCCACGGCAAAGCGGAGGAGACGCCCAACTATGATACCAGAGTCGCGTGCAGCGCGTAACATCAGCCACAAGGAGCAGGTATTATTTTTGGTGTTGAACGTGGATTGGTGGCTTAGCAACGTCATGCACGTCTCGGTCCCATCCGAAAGCGCCGAGATGCCGTTTTACCCTTTCCCTCCCTTCACACGACATCACTAGAAGCGTGATAGTGTGTGTTCAGCTGCTACAAACTTAATCCAAGACGCAATACTCAAGAATTAGACTCACGATCAAGCTCACTGCAGATCAGCATTCATCCATCGTCCAACCACCGAAGTACGATTTCGTGCCCAGACAACAACACACGACCCTGTGCGGTCCAGACCTTTGTGGTTTCCGGGCATCGCCCTTCCTGCGTGTCTCGAAGCAGGAACAGGCTGTGTGCATATTGTGTGTACGTCCCCGGCATCAGCCACCGGCACGGCTTCCGCCCCTGACCATTGTGTCGAACCAGCGCCGCCGAGCCGCATGACCTCATACCCAAGGGCGTGCGCCAACACCACGCGTCGTGCACGTCTGGGGAACGAAGAGATTTTGCGTGTGCGGTGGCCGCGCTACGGTTAACGGCAAGGGGCGAGATGCTTGGTTCGCATCAGCCCAGATACATCGCGCAGGCTGCGGACCCTGCCGTGCACGATGAACGTGGCTGACGTTGTTGCTTGACGTTTGCGTACTTCGTTGCAAACTTGATGTCAGGGAGTGAAACCCCTGGGTATATAATCTCCTACTTATGAGCGGTGGAATTGGTATCCAGCATCTCACGGAGTCAACACCTCCAGACAGCCTGCCTTCAAGCACACGCACCCACTCATTGCTCACCTGACCTTGTCAAGGACCAGTCACGATGCTCTTCACACGCCTCCTCTCCCTCATCCTGCGCGTAGCGCAATTTGTCTTTGCTGCAGTCGTCCTCGGTCTCTCTGCGTACTTCATGTACAACCGCTCCCGCAGGGGCGTGGGACCATTCGGCCGCACCATCTTTGCAATCGTCTGGTCGTCGCTCTCAATCATATTCTCAATCATCTGGATGATCCCTACCAAGTCCACCATCGCATCCTACGGCTCGGATCTATGTACGCTACCCTCCCTCTCTTCCTCCCTCCCTCTTTATCCCTTCCCACGAAACACAGATAATCCTAACACATTCTAGTCTTCACAGCAGGATGGGCTGCCGTCTTCGCAGTCCTGGTCATCTGGTTCAATAACGCCAACTGTGGTAGTGCATGGGCCTGGGGCGGCATCAGCCTGAGCCGCAGCAACTATTGCGGCCAGTGGAGGGCGGCGCAGGCTTTTTCGTTCCTCAGCTTGGTTGTCTGGTTCACAACTTTTGTGCTTGGTGTTATTACCTACCACCGCTTGACTCGCCAGCCTGTTATCAATGAGGGCCCTGGGTAAGTTCTGCTCTGCCTTAACAACTGGTGCAACTGGTGCTAACAGTATTGCAGGAAGAGCTTTGGCGGTCGTCGCTCGCGAGTCTAAAACTGAGACGTGATTGTGATATGAATGAATAATAGCTGTGTGCGGCTGTCTGGAGGTCGAAGAACAACCACTGCTTGAGTAGGGTAGGACATTGCTTGTTTTCTTGTCTTGAGTACCTGTTTACAAGTCTATGATTTGCGTTCAGCAAGCGAGCTTTACTGTTTCAACGTCAAGCGTACACGATACCTGATAATTGTGTGACAATATATTGAGTGCATTTCAACATCGCAACTGCTCGACCAGGTAATGATGAGTACGTAGGATGGTGCAGAAAACCCCATTAAATGACATTGATTACCTCTTAACACTAATACGCAATAGGCGCGTTATGTTCTTTATAATAATAAGTGCGGCACCACTCACGGCGCGTATTCTTCGTTTCCCACCTGATCAACCCTCACGTATTTCTGTCTGTCCATGCCGTGCGTTTGACGCAAATGGCATGAGCTCCCAAACTTGCAGCTGCCAAAATCACGCTCGTTGGCGCATTGATGGCCCAAGTCTACTGCTGTTAGTAGATGTGCGAGCTCAGGATGGGGATACTTACAACAATTAATATCGTCGCAGTACCGGTTGTGGCAAGCTAGACTACGAGCCTTGTAACGCAAAGCGTTCAGCTCACCGGCGGGCAGTTTGGGTTCGTGCTGGAAGTGGCAGAACCTCCCTTGGTTGCACGAGCCCCCCAGGTGGAAATTATTACACATCTTCTTTCCGCTTCTCTTCATACGAAGATCTAGATTTTCTACGGATTTTGGATCACGAGCTGGAAGCGGCTCATCAAGTCTCTGCTCTTCCTTGTTGAAGTAGGTGTACCTTTTCTTTGTGTTGGCTTTGGAGGCGGCACTGGGTGCCGTAGGGATGCTATTCACACGCCCGTTGCCATTCTTGCCAACGCTGGCCCAGGTAGAGTCTTCGCTTGATTCAGTTGCTGCGATGGAGGAAGCCCGCGTGATGGGTGACGGGCCGACCTCAGGTAGCACAGAAGTTGCGGGAAGCGTCCTGTCTGTCAACGCACGTGTGATAGGCTGCACTGGTGGTGACGGGCTGTGGGCCACAACAGAAGCAGTGTTGGAGGCAGGAGCAGGAGCAGAGTCAGGCAAAGGCTCATTTCTGAAGACGTTATCGAACTTGGCACGTTTGAAGTTCTGCAGTTCATTAAAGCCTCTGTATGCGGGAGTCGTCTCAAGAAGAGTGAAACGACCCGCTTTAGCTTCGTTGTGCTTGAATTGATCAAGATTCAAGAGATAGCCAGCATCGTGGCAGCCACCGAAGATGATGTGGCGACAGGTAGGATTGTCACTGAAGGTACGCAGCATCTCTGTTCTTGATCAGATTACAGCAGCTCATATGGCAGTCCTGAATTCACCTTTGATCTTGTGGTCCGCACGTTCTTTGCCTTGACCGACGTCGATAATACTAAATAGAGGCTGATTGACGCTAAATCCCTGAGCAAAGGATCGAATTTCTGGAGGGTAGCGAAGCAGGCCGACCTGCTGTAGCTTAGAAGCTAATTTTTCGAGACTCAAATAGATCTGGACCATGATTGGCCAGTTTCCAGAGTTGTTGTAAATAGACGAGATGTGATTGTGGATGGCAAGGTGCAAACGAGACGCAGCTTCCGAACCACCATCACCAACAGCTGCTTGAAGCAAAGCATCTTGAAACTATGTGCAGTTAGTACAAGCTTTCGAGACACGAAGTCCGGCTGTTGATTGCCATCATGTAGACCGCATGTCTCTGATAATACTAAATATCGGATTATGCGACTGAGAGCCACTGAATAGCGACCAGCTCGTTGTGGCTGCAAAGGGGGGGGGGGGGGGGGGGGGGGGGGGAGGGGTAGGAGCTAGAATTAAAGCAACCCCCTCCCCTGCCATGAGGAAAAAAAAGAGTGGGCGGGGGGGGGCGGGGGGAGGGTCAAA
>JAFISE010000266.1:0-31980 GCA_022560025.1 Stagonosporopsis chrysanthemi
GGGGGGGGGGGGGGGGGGGGGGGGGGGGGGGGGGGGGGGGGGGGGGGGGGGGGGGGGGGGGGGGGGGGGGGGGGGGGGGGGGGGGGGGGGGGGGGGGGGTGGTGGTCGAGTCTGCGGGCTGCGGGCTGCGGGCTGTGAGGGCGCCGGGCTGGGGCTGCATGCGACGTCGACGGGTGTGGGGCGCGTCGCAGCTTGGTGGTGTTGCAGAGCACCAAGCGGCCCCCCCCCCCATGTCACTGCGCAGTGCGGCGGCGGCGCGCCGGAGGTCCTGCAGCAGTGCGGCCTGCTGAGCTGACTGACTCGCGCTGGGGCCGACTTTTTGTGCCTTGACGTCGTCGACTGCAGGGCGCCACCGCAGCACCACCACACCACGGCTTGCACAGGCAGAGCTCGACTGCAGCGGCGCTCACCCTCCTCGATGCCTGCCCTGCCGGCGCCGCGCAACCCGCCGTGTCTCTTGTGCGCGTGCGCGTACGCAATCCGCCCGGCGCAACCACCACGCCTCCGTCCCCGGATCCAGGCCGCGTACCGAAGCACTTCCTCCAAAGGCAGCTCCTCAAACCGCTCGAGAGCGTCCAAGTCTGGCAGTTTCCGTCCTCTAGGCTACCCTCTGGGCTCTGACCGGCACAATGAGCCTCGCAGAACCCACCCCGACAAGGTTCGCGCCATGGTTGATGCCAAGCTTGCCAAACTGCACGAGGAATTCACGACGCCAGCCTTTCTCGACAGTCTGCAGCTCACCCGGGACGAGTTCGACGCGCAATGGCGGCGCTTCAACAGTGCCATAGCAGCGTGGGTGAAGCAGGCCAGTCGAGAGGTGGTCGAGCTCGTCCAGCAGGCCATGAAAAAAAAGTCGACCCTCGAGACACGCCTACGATACCTCTTCTACGCGCAGACCTGTGGAGGGCGCTTCACCAAGGCCGAGCTGGAGAACCAGAAGCAGGTCGCAGATCTGCGCTATCCCGCCGAATGGTATCCCGCCACGCGAGAAGTCCCGCGAGTCGTCCACATGCACGTTGGCCCCACAAACTCGGGCAAAACATACCACGCTCTTCAACGCCTTGAAGCCGCCAAGTCGGGCATCTACCTCGGTCCCTTGCGACTACTCGCACACGAAGTATTCACCCGACTGAATGCAAAGGGCCGCCCGTGTGCTCTCGTCACCGGCGAGGAGCAGCGCGTGCCAGAAGGAGACGCCCCGCCCATGTACAGCTGCACCGTCGAGATGGCGCCCTTGAATACTAGGTTCGATGTTGCTGTCATCGACGAAATACAGATGATCAACCATCAAGAGCGAGGATGGGCTTGGACGCAGGCGTTTTTGGGCTTACAAGCACGAGAGATACATCTTTGTGGTGAGGCCAGGACTGTCAATATCATGCGTGAGCTTTGCGCTCTTGTTGGCGACGAGATTCATGTGCATGAATACAAGCGTCTGACACCCCTTCAAGTGTCACCACGCAGCTTGCAGGGCAAGCTGAGTGCCTTGGAGAAGGGCGACTGTGTAGTCGCCTTCACCGTAGTCGGCATTCACGCCCTGCGACGCGAGATCGAGAAGGAGACGGGCAGGAAGTGCGCCATCGTCTATGGTAGTCTGCCGCCGGAAACAAGAGCGCAGCAAGCAAAGCTATTCAACGACCCAGACAACGAATACGACTATCTCGTCGCCAGTGACGCCATTGGCATGGGCCTGAACCTGTAAGTTGGTCGCAGCTCCCACCTCAACACCGCTGACCATCCTCAGAGCCATCAAGCGTGTCATCTTCGAGTCCACTATGAAGAGCGATGGAACCAAGTATGTGCCGCTGCAGATCTCGGAAATCAAGCAGATTGCCGGTCGTGCCGGCCGCTACAAGACCGCTGCAGATGCAGTCAACGACAATACGCCCAAGGCGGACCGTGGGGCAGCGGGCGCTGTGGACGAGGCTAAAACCGTAGGTTGGTGTACGACCCTCGTCCAAGAGGATCATCCTGCTCTCAAAGACGGAATGAGTCGCGAACCCGACCCAATTGAGACAGCTGGTCTGTTCCCTCCCTCTCTCATTGTCGAGCGTTTTGCAAACTACTTCCCACCCGGGACGCCTTTCAGCTACATCCTCCTCCGCCTCCACGAAATCTGCGAGACCCACTCACGCTTCCATCTCTGCCACCTGAAAGAGCAGCTTGCCATCGCCGATGCAATCCATACCATCAAGGGCCTGTCCATCCAAGATCGTATCATAATCACCTCCTCACCTGCCAATATGAGAGACAACGCACAAGCGGATTTTCTGCGAACTCTGGCAAAATGCATTGCCGAAGGCAAGTCTGGCAGTCTGCTTGAGCTTCCCAATTTACCTCTCAATTTCATGGACGCGCCTGTCAAAGACACTCGGGAATATCTCTACACCCTAGAACAGCTACACAAGATGATCGTCTTGTATTTGTGGCTCAGCTACCGTTTTCCCAATGTCTTTACTACGCGGCCGCTCGCAGTTTACACCAAGAAACTGCTTGAAGACCAGATTGAATATACCCTGACTCAGTTTTCGCACACAGAGATTTGGGCTAGGCAGAAGGAGAGCCGCGAGCGAGCCAGACTGGAGAGTGAACAAGAGGCCAGGAAGGCTCTAGAACAACTGGAGCAGGATCTCGCTATCCCGCCTGGCGTGCCTGGCATGCCTGAAGAGGCCAAGGATATCCTCAACGACAAGGTCGCGTTTGCAGAGGAGGCACCGGCGATGGATGATGTTAACGAATATCCCGACGAACCCGTAGAAGAAGAGGCTGGGAAGCCGAGCGAGCTGGAGACCATTCCCGAGGGAAACGGACCCGGGCAGCCACGCTCAGCCAGCCTGTGATTTGGCTGTGGAAGAGTCTGATCTCCACTCCTTGGTTGCGCATCGTTTTCTGAGCATTTGCTGGCGCATCGCAGAGGTTGGGTATACCATGAACTTAGACTTGTACAACTACTGTACATATGTACAAGACTGTATAGCACGTTCACGCGTGGCGAGTGCACACTATGTATTCCACAATTATCAACGACCTATGGGTCGCAGTTTTGATGCCCATGGCCCATATGGTTCCCAGAATCTACAAACACGATCCCAAATGAGTGACGTCTGAGGCTGCTAGCGTCAGCCCTGGGAGACGAAATGAGGCTTGGCCCTTGCTCGGAAGCGCCGGACAGAATTGCGCATCCACGGACCTCCGTGTTGCCCTCGACACCGCACATCCACACTCAAACCCGCTGCAGTCTTACAGAATATTGCATACCCCTCTACCATACGCGTCGCGCCCGTTTCCCTCGCATCTCGTCGCCGCGCACTCACGCCGCGCGCTTCCGCCGCCATGATGGCGCCCTCCCACATCTTCGACATTCCGCGCCCACGGGTATGTCAGCACCACGCCAGCCATGAGAGCGGCAACACTGACCGTGAACCGCAGACGTTCCTACAACGCATGTCCCTGCGCACTGGCGCCGAGATCATCACTTACCTGCAAGTCATCAACAAAGTGTCCGGAGTGTACGGCCTCCTGGCCATCATCACCGGCGCTTCCATCGACGGCTTCCAGCTCTCCATGTACATCTACTCGACCCTCGTCCTCGTCGCCACATGTTTCCTCTACAGACACATCCGGCTGCAGAGCCCCTTTGAGACTGTGCTGCTTGCGCATCTCTACGCCCTGGACTCGGTCGTCAACGCCTTGTACACCGCCTTCTTCGGCATCGCCTGGTTCTACACCCTCGCCGCGCACCCTGACGAGCAGTCCTCCATCCCTGGTCAGCACGGCATCTCCCAAAACTCTGGCTTCACGAGCCCCAAGCACAACGTCTCTGAGGTTGAGGTCGTCGCTGCACCTACTGGAGGCGTGACAGGGGGCCAGACGGCTGTCGCTGGAGGCGTGCCTCAGGACGGTGCTCCAGGTGTTGGCGCCGGCCTTGGAAACGCCGTCTTCCAGAGCGGCAGCATCATGAGCATCTCCATGATCTCGGGTTTCTGGGCTCTGCGCGTTTACTTCGTCTTCGTCATGCTGGCCTTTTCGCGCCAGTGCCTGCGTCGGTACATTGCCGCCAACGCTGCCTCTGCTGGTTGGTACAGCTCGAACAACATGCAGACCACCGCCACCGACCTCGCCGAGAACCCCTTCCTCGAGGGCAAGGAGCAGGGCGATGGCTGGAGGGGCAAGCTTGGCCGCGTCATGCTCAGCAACGCGCCCAAGTACTGGCTCGGTGCTGACGGCGAGAACGAGTGGCAGCACTCTGTCGGTGGCAAGTTCAGGAAGAACACACAGCTCGAGCAGCCCGTTGGCTTCAGCGAGCGTGAGAGGCGACGCAGGAGCGGCACTGGCCCGCCAGTCCCGCAGCTTGCTAACCTGCAGATTGTGCGATAGACTCGCGTCTGCAAAATGCTTGACCCGAGGACTACCTCACCGCGGAAGATGTTTGGCGATGATTGACGATCAGACAGCAGTAATGACTACGTAATTGTTCCGCCCTGGATTGGGCTGATCATAGGCGCATATTTGTACTATACCTATCGGAAAGAGCTGGGACTGCAAAGGGTCGTTGCCCCCTTGTTGGTAACACTTCTTTCTTCATTTCATAATTTTTTTCTTTCTCCACAGCGAGCATAGCGTCTGGCCCTTCTGTGGTCGCCATTGCGCGCAATTTGCATCACTCGATCTCCCACATCATTTTCACGCCGTCATTGTTAGTCTTCACGTGCTCTTTGCGTCGGGAGTTGATACGGTCAGCAGCTCTGCCGAGCGCGCCAACCCCATTTGGCTTTAGCGCGTGCGAATCATGTGAATGTTGCCCTGAAACAACCCGTCCCAATCATTAGTGTGCCGTTGCAACTCACCGCCAGCATCGCTGACACGGCCGCGTGCCTGATCGTAGGGCACTAGTCTCACTAGCCACGTGTGACTGTGCTCATGGTCTTGTCATCTGTCAAGGTCCGAACTTGGCCGGCATGGCCGGCATGATACAAGATGGCGTTGGCGCCGTTGGGCGCAAGGACTCGGTTGGTCTTCAGTGCGCTTTGAACCTGCTTATGAAACTGCCACCTTAAGAATCTGGCAGCAAACGGGTCTGTGACGTTTGACAATAGGCCTTAACTGTCCTTATCAGGGCCCTCCCTCACAGCCACCGTTCAGATAAGCACTACTTCGCCAACGGGAACCAAGTACTACGTTCACATACAGATTTTGAGAACAAGGGAAAGGCCAATCAAAGAAAAGAGTAAGGAAACATAGACTCAATATGGGGTTCTTCCGCCTCCACCGCTCGAGCAGTTCCTCTGCTCGTTCAGCCTCGTCCGCGATCTCTTCGACATCAAATTGGAGCACACCAAGGACCAGTACAGATTCAGCAGACGACTACATGACTGCCACGCTCAAACCCCACTTCGTTGCTCCGAGGGCTCCTCTTTTGGACCTCCCGTTTGAAATCCTCCAACACGTCGCTTCCTACCTCGACGATGCCTCCGCAGCAAAGTTCAGCTTGTCGAATAGGCATATCTGCTACACCATCGGCACGCAGCGGCTGTCAAAGTACATCTCCTCATCCCCTAGCCGCTTTGACGCCCGCGACCGCCTGGAGGAGACTATCGAGCGGGCACTTCCCGGTTCCTGGCACTGCGCCTGGTGCGACAAATTCCACCCCTGGACCGCGGACGCCGGGCCTGCATCGCGCACAGAGACGTTCCACAGCCCATGTGCAGAGTACAACAGCTACCTCACCGACACCACCGGCTACACACTGCGGTACCAGCACCTCCGGCTCGCGCTCGCGGCGCACAAATTCGGCCCCGCACACGGCATCCCCCTATCCGCATTCACCCACACCAGCACCTCCACGATCCGCCTCTTCAACACCCCCGTGCAAACCTCCACCACCCACACCGCCAAAATCACCCCTTCCTCCCACCGCTTCCTTCTCCACTCCTCCTTCTCCGCCCTCCTCCCCGCCTGGGCAGCAACCCACCGCCACCTCATCCCCACCCTGTTCCCCCTCCTTCCCCCCCTCATCACCACCCACCGCGCCTCCCCGCACGGCCACTCCGCGCTAATGGCCACCTGCGACAACGTGATCCGGCGGGGCTGGCAGCCCCCCGACGGCGCCCAGAGCTGCGCCGACTGCGCCACGGACTGGACGGTCGCGGCGCACGCGGTGCCGCCCAGCGTCGCCGGCGAGTTCGTGCGTGTGAGCATCCATACGTGGCGGGATTTGGGGGACGGCAAGGGCCCGTTTGAGAAGGAGTGGCGGGCGCATGGGGCGTTTGTGGGGGGCGCGGAGGAGAGTTGTGTTAGGGAAGAGAGGGGGATGGTGGGGGGTGGGGTGAGGAGGGTGTTTGAGGGGTGTGGTGGAGGGGAGGTGGTGGCGTCGGCGAATGGGGATGGCGAAGGGGATGTGCAGGAGGAAGGGGATGCGGAGGGGGATGCGTGGGGCGGGTTGGCGTATTCGTGGCAGGTGGATCGGCAGAGGGCGGAGCTGAGGGATCAGGAGATGGAGTGGCGTGCTATTTGGAAGTATATCGAGAGGCGCGCTGGGGTTGAGGGGGAAGCGGCGTGTTAGTTGTGGTTCTTATTCGAAGGGGGGGGGGGGGGGGTTGCAAGGGGGCTGTAGGGCAACGCTGGTCGGGCTCGCAGGCTGTACCGTCTCCCTTCTTCTTCTTTTTCTTTTGCGACATAGATCGTGGTTTTAGAGATACAAGTAGAACCTTTTTATTCACAAGTGCGCGTTTTGCAACCACAGCCACTTTTTCTTCTTCCCCCAAAACAAACTTTCTCATAATCATATAATGTACACACACACATAATTCCCGCTTTTGTGCGATGCTGCTTCGACGACATCCTCCGGGGTTCCAGATCCCCATTCTATGTACCCAAAGGGCGAATCAGTGTAAGTACGGGGGGTTGAAAGCCCGGTAGTAGGCTTTCGAGTACCTCAAACCATTCCATGTCCGTCTCGGCTTGCTGAAACTTTGCGAGATTGGTCGGTGTTGATTTCTCGGTTTGAAGCGCCTTTTGTGATTCTAATGCCTGTCGGCGCAGTGGCTTTATTATGTCGACCGCAGCGGGCTCGTCGGTACTATTTTCCTTGGGTCGTACCATCTTGAGAGCGAACAAAACAGGTACCTTCGCTTCGTAAAGCTGCCTGATGACGCCAACACGTAGATCTCTCAGCGTAAAGCGGGCCTGAAAACCTCCAGCACTTACCGAGGCAGCAGAGCTGGTTGTGCTTGACCATATCCGTAAGGTTTGGGACCACCAGAAACTGTTTGGGATGATATATGTACCCACAGTGCGGAATCCTTGCTTCTGGAGGGTCCGATGATACAAATAGCATTTGTTGGGATCCAGTAGTGGAATATCTGGTAGTGTGGGTAGGCTGACTCTGAATTGCACATCCGCGATGGGACAATTTGTGTGGATAACAATGGAATTTGCTTCGCATGTTAGCATTCGACATTTGGGCTCAAGCGATGACTCTAACTTACATGTGACAGTCGCTTGAGTGTTTTGAATGATAGCTGACAACATTTCCATACTTCAAATCACATTTTCTGATTGGTGAAGCATGTTTTGGTTGTCTCGGCGCAACTTCATCACTTCTTCGTGAAGATTCCTAATTTCTGCCCTTGACCCAGAATCAGCCAATTTTTCTACGAGTAGTGAATTGTTCCGAACTTCGCCCAACAAGTCCTGGTATCGGAGCTCAACAAGGCCTGATACTTTACACGAAGCGTCCAAGTCTTCCCTGTTCATCCATCCTTACACGCCAGATCCGCAATGCGATTACCACAGCAAGACAATTGGCCAAATTCAAGGAGGTGATGGAATACCGCCATCACGAGCATGCGACTCGGGTATCAAGTAAGTTTAATAAGTATCTGCAGGAGCTGCACGAAGGGGTCTCCGACGATATGATCGCCCGGGATGGTGGTGTGAGGTAACAAATGCAAGAGCAGTTTAGCATGCACTTCGTAAAGAAAGACTTGGTCAAATCTCAGTGATGTAGGTTTCCACGTCCGATAACTATAGTATTCTCTCGTCTAGTTCCATTGTGCATGATACTTTCTAAATTTGTCATGGCAGTACAAGTAGCCGTCCTTGTCGTTGGGTATGCGGTAAAAGGTGGAACGGCTTTCACGTGTAGCATTACAGTAACGTCGTTGTTCTCCTTGGCTCTCAAGTCCTTCACGCAGCAGTTTGATCTCGGCTACTGCATGGTCCCATTTTTAGACTGGAGTTTGTGCAGTATTCGAGATGTGCGACCGATTCGGCCATCATAATCCCAAAGTCGCAAGCTCTCCGGCTTTCCAGCAGGGTGTGAGCTGGTAGCTGCGCGGTAGCGTGATCCTTGCTACCGCTCAAACCCTGGTCGTGTATGCCGAGTGATTGTGGTATAGCTTGGGAACAGAAAACTCTCATCTGTAGGGTATCCTGAAGGGATGTGCTTCGGTGTTCAAAACAAAATCATCCAGGCTAACATGATCAGGCTCGCTGAAGATCAAGTAGAAGTATTTGAGTGTCTCGGCTAGCCAAAAGCTTTCCATACTATCGTATTTCTGCACTGGCGTCTCCATGACGTTTCCAATAGCGGCATTGGCAAAATCCGTCCGGGTGTGGTTGTTAATTGCTTGAAACATTTCCCAAGCAATGTCCTGATATTTTGGATCGCCAGTAGTTCGGTACATGATGAATATCGACTCGATTGCTTCAGGCCGAAGAACGTATCGCCCATCGCCAACCTCGCTAAATGGACCTGAGCCTGGTTCCGCGGGGGAGTCGCACGCTGAGAAGGTAGGACATGCGGTCATCGAGAAGACTTCGGGCATGATGCCGTTTGGGGCATTCTTGTAGGTCCATGCGCAGCCTTCTGCGATTTTACGGCCAATGTCGACATGAGTGTTGTTATCAAAGAGTCGGCCGCCAAGAGCAAGCATGCCACCGGCGAAGCATACAAGGTGCTGGCCTTTACTTTGTCTCTCTCCATTTACGTATGCACTGGCTATCAAAATGTCGGCCTTGTCGTGCGTCATTGGTCGGAACAAAGTGTGACTTATCGCAGTGGACATGGCGTATTCGTACATCTTCTGATACTGTGTTGCTGCCGCTCCAACCCCATTGAGCAGGAGATGCATCTTTGGAAGGTATTCGTATGCGGAGTCTGCCATCGCACCGAGGCCGAAAAAGCCATCGAAGGTCAAATCTGGCTTCCGCATGTTAACACTAATCGGCCACATGCCTGGAAGCTTGGTCAAAGCTTGCTGTTCATCAAGCACATTTGTTACCCTGGAAATAGCATCGAAATAGCGCATGTCTCCGGTGAGCTGTGAGAGGCGAGTGAATTCCAGACTGGCAGAGGCTGCTTCTGCAATCAACATCGACTCTGCCGGCAGTTGTTCTTGCCCGTCTACAGCTTTTTTTGGGCTCCATCTTGAAACGGGCATCCTGTTCGGGGTATCGAAGGAGGCATATGCCAAATCCGCAACTTCCATGGCTTTGTTCAGCAATCGCGCGTCATGACACCCCGACACATCATAAGCGCCTAAGAACCCTCCAAGGTAGCGGATGATAGTCTCAAACACGTTAATCTCGCCGTCGATCTTTGGGCCAAAATCGATCTGAACAGCAGCATTGACGGCTTCTGCGAATTCTTCCTTCATCTCCAGGATCCATAGTGTGTCCAAGCTGTCGACCAAGGTAGCTCCCCAACTTCCGAATGTGTCTTTGGCTCCACCGGATATGGGGGCCAACTCATCTTTCGTCCAGGCTCGATCCCTATAGGACTCCCAGCATCGCTTGAAAACTTGTTTCACGGCATCTTTGCGGCCTGCGGTGACACCTATTATCTCATCCGATGCTGGCACGAATTTGTGTTGAACAGCAGACCTGGGTGATGGCTTTTCAACCGGCAATTGAGAATAATCTCCAACAGGGTTGTGTTTTGGAATGGTCCGCCAGTCAAATCGGCCCTCGGTGTCTGGAGTCAGAGCTGGGACTGGAGGCGCCGTAGGACAAGAATGGGAGATCGGGGTGGAACCACTCGATAAAGTTGCTGACGACAAGACATGTCCGTGAGTATTCGTTGGAAAGATAGAGGTTTGGGAAGGTGAGAATCGAGCAGATAGTGGAGCTATGGTGACAAGAAAAGTGACTGCGATGCTGAGAAATATAGGCCATCTGTATCTTCTGAAAAACATAGCTTGCCTTTCATACATCAATGAAATGACAAACAAAAGTATCGCGCCAGAAAGTAAATTAGGATAGAAAGCTGTTCAATGTCGCGCTGGATGCGAGGGGATCCTTTTTTAACACGGGGCATGGAGGTTCCCATTTGAGGCTCATGCACGTACCCTATCAACGATCCGTGCTGCAATCCCACCGGCTAACAGCACTGCATGATTGGCTGATCTGTAGCTATCGCCGCAGCATATGCATGTGAACGATCCATCTGGTCTTGATTAAGCATGCAGGTCCGGAAGCAGCAAATAGCACGAACCTGTGGTGGCAATCAGAAACAAATAATGAACCTCCTGCAGATGCGATCATTTCGCCGCGAACAAGGCTACAGCCTTGCTGTCATCCAATATTCTCTTTGCTTGTGCGAGTTCTCCTTTTCGAGAAGATTTCCACGCTGCGTGCTCTTGTCTTCGTCATCTACCCTGAGTGGCGGGATGGCGACAAAAATGTACTTCTTCTTTTCCTTCATCTTCGTCACGTTCATCCTACCGCTGCAAGTAATTTGCCAGACAGTGCAAGATGACTGGACAGCGCCCGCGGCTCCCGATGGGTCGACACCGCTACAGAGTGGCACTAAGTTCACGCTGCTCTGGAAATCAAATCTCCGGGGTTCTTTCGAGACATACTGTCCATCGTGCGATACCACAAAGCTAGATCTCTGGATCACAAACTTCAACGGGACCAAGTACCAGTCTAAGATCGGTCGTACGTACATGTCTGGGGCTTCATTTCGAAGCATTGGAGGCTGACTATCCTGCTAGGCGGCATCGATCTCACCACGACTTCGTCCTACGACTGGAATGTTCAGATAGCCTCTGGCGAATTCTCTGAAAAGGACTTTTGGGTGTTTCGCTTCACATTCTTTGATTCAGTAGATCCGTACACGCAACAGATCTCATCGCCCGGATTCAGAATCAATGGCCTTATCAAAGCGGTCAGCACCAGCACAGTTGAATCCAGTACGAGTACCAGTGAGTCCATGAGCAGTCGATACCAATAAAATCTGCGCTAAGAACCTTCGTAGGCGCTACCTCTGCCACACTGGCATCCTCGAGCATTGCCACAACTTCTACCAGCGTCACATCTTCGAGCACCATCATACCACAGGCCACAGAGCAGACATCCGTGGCATATTCATCTTCGGAGAACAACGTTTGGATCTCTGGTGTTGTCGTAGGGCCGATCCTCGGTCTGGGTTTGGGTGCTGTGCTCACGTGGTTTTGCTTGAGGAAACGCAGGAAGCAGAAAGCACTAGAGGCACAAGGAAACACCAGACATGGGCAACCCGACTGGAGTCAGCAGTACTTGCCTGATCACAATCCGGCTGAAAAGTACTCTCACACAGTGAACATGGATTCTCAGCCGTGGCAACGGCAAGATGCTGACCAAGACCGGCGTATAGTAGAGGCTCCCGACCACATGACCGCGGTACAGCCTGTGGAACTATGGCAAGGAAATTATAGGTCGTAGTGTTAGTACCGGGAGGTAATGGTTGCAATAAGGGATCTCCGCTGTAGAACATTTTGGTGCTGGTGACAATCCAAGATCCATATGTATGTTACCCAAGCAGGCTGACATAGAGGCGATACTGAATGTTCGTAAATATAATCAGGCGCCAAAAAGGATTTTGCGCATGAAACGTGCTCATCAGTTCTCTATCAGGAGGTCAGTTGCATGCAATACAATCCCTGGCTGATGGACAAAGAAAGCTGTAGGAACTTAACGTCCCGTAAACATTGTGACCACCAGCTGCAGCCAGAGCTTTTCACAAACTGTATTTTATCTTACGTGGTGTAAAATGGCTGCTCGGATGAGCGATAGCTAGCAGGAGATTTGAGTTGGTGGCCAGAGAAGCAACAGCCACGTAGGGAAAGATGTGCATTAGCCAGCACAATCTACTTTACTCCATTAGCATATTAGCATTGTGCACAACTATTCACAATGGCTGCAGATACAGCTTTCAGAAAAAATGATCAAGTCAAGACCGTGATCAGATCAATGTTTGCTGATCATGAGAAGTGTGTCGATATAGTCGTTGACTGGCGTAGGTCAGCGGAGATATCCTTATGCAAGCTACAGTTCCCGACGATAATTCTCGTAATCCATCTCAATTAGAGTCGAGTAGTTCCAGTTCCAATTCTGCGGCGACCAGCCAAAGGCGGGTATTGGGACTTGCAGGGACGTGCTAGACATCAACAACTGTGCGCCTGAACCTCGATATTTTCGATCTCTCGCACTGCTCTGAAGGAGCTCGGTGGCATCTGTGTCAAAAACTTTCAAGGTGATGATAGTAACACAGTAGATACGACTTGAGAACGATTTGTTAAGGATATCGAAAATCCCGCATGTTGGTCAAATATGACAATGGCGCTACCTCGATTAGGCATTGGCGTGGGCGCCCCGACATCATCGTCGCGCCGTCTCTTGGACCCACCTGCATGTAAGTACGAGACGTCGCATTGCAGTACACAAATATCACATACAAGTAGTTTGCTCAGTCAGAATTCGCAGCGGTCACTCTCTGCAACCTGATCAGCCTTGTCACGTGGCCAGCGATTCTGGACGCCTGATGGGGCTGTGCCCCTGCGATGCAGCCCCAAACCAAGGAAATAGCCCTCGAATACTGAAGACGTCAGATCTTTGGCGCCTTTGAGTAGGAATAACAACCTTCGATACATGAACCGTGTCTTAGACCAAGCTAACCAAGCAATGCCGTTGTGCCGACGCGATGAGCTTCGGAATCAGCATAGGAGACCTCTTGAAGCTGGGCGAGATTGCTGGCCGCGTGTATAAGAACTGTACGACAGCCCACATCTCTCATGTGAACACGAGTGGCTAACCCATTGTAGGCCGCGACTGTACGGGTGACTATAGGTCGCTAACGACTGAAGCGCGTAGTCTTACGAATCTGCTGGATGACATCCAGGACAAGTACGAGAAGATTCCCATACATAAGCGCAAACAGCTCCTCGTAGCTTACGATCCATGCCTTGACGTTCTGTCTGAGCTTGACAGACTGCTCCAGCACTACAACTCCCTTGATACAAAAAGCAAGCGAGCTTGGGATCGATTGAAATGGGACCCGGAGAAGTCACGCAGTCTGCGGGAGCGCCTCGCGTCCAGCGTGACAATGCTCAATGCATTCTACACCTCGTTGATACACGACAATCAGGTTCTGATTCTCGAGGCCTTGGAGCGGTTAGAGCTGGACTATAAAGGCGGATGCCGTGAAGAGAGCATAGCCTCGATTGAGCGGATTGCTGGTCTTGAAGAGCAAGAAGACGACGATACGGCATGGACTCAGATCATCCGCGATCTCGAGGACGTCGGTATATCCCGGCAAATTGCATCGACATATCAAGATTTTGTGGTGGACTGGTTCATCAAAGCTGTAAATGAGGGCAGATTGTTGGAACAGCGCAACAATCCTGAAAGCATGAACTCGACACGGCGATCCTCTGCTGTCTTTGACATGGATCTCCTATCCGCATCGCTTCCCCCAAAGGATATGGCTGTCAAGTCTGAGGCTGCCCGTGTTCAAGACCAATCTATACGCGCACGGTCGCCCGACATTGTTCGTCTTCAGAGATCAGCCTCTTCGAATGCTCCTGAGCCATTGCATGTATTCGACCCTCTTATTGGACCTACGAAAGAGGCAAACTTGCCAGATCCATCTCACGTCGCTCCAGAGCCCGTGAACATCCTCTCGCCGTCTGACCAAGCTCCTGAGCTTTTACATAGAAAGAACGAAGACGATAACACAACGTTTTTGTGGCCAGCCAGTGCGGCTTCGGAGGCGCCAGTACCTGTACTGTCTACGGCCTTTTCTAACCTCAACGACAATGCGCAACAAATACGAGCAGCATGGGTCGGGCACGACTATGTCGCTGCTTCCGAACTACTTGAACAACAACTTGCAGCCGTTGAGCATGGCTTCATCACCCCCAGTGGTCTCCAGCCTGACCGTCGTGTTTTACGACACTGCATTGGCGTGTGCGCATCATACAGCGGCAACCTCGTCAAGGCAAAGTTCTTCTTTGAGAGCGCGTTCAACGGCATTTATTTAGTGAAAAACTTTGATGAGGGCGACATAGCGGCAGCTCGCTGGTTAGGTGACGTTTGTCTCCAACTACACGAATTCGATAATACAGTACTAGCGTGGAGCGTCGCCCTGGAAGGCTCAATTCGGCGCTATGGTCTTACACATGATCGTACACGGCTAGCTGTTCAGGAGATGCTCAAGCTAGACGAGTGGCTATCGGCTTTCAGACACATCAACGAGAGGTTTGCCGCGAATGTGGATCCGACCAATATCTTCTCCAATACTCACGCCCTGGAGAAAAGTGATCTGGTTCGCGCCATACAGGCACGTGTAAGAGCTGAGCAACCTCGATCAAGCCAGATCAGAATCGGACGTCCCTCTGATAGTCTTAAGTCTCGCCCGCGTCTAGAAACGCTCCCAAGTGAGGCGTTTTTCACCAGCCCGCTTGTGTCATCAGGATGGCCGCTACAATGGGACTCGACTTTTTCGCCCATCGCTGTCTATCGGACGTATTGGTTTTTCAAGATCATAAAACCCACTCAGCCCCCGCTATCGGAGCGTGCGCTACATTGGACGTCGCTTGGAGAATCTAAGAAGCTCGACTTTGTCACTAAATCAGGTAGTGCCTGGCTGGTTGAAACTGTCAAAGCCGTCTTACGTGAGTTGGGAATCGACCATGCTGAACATCCCGACGAGAACATTCTCGTTTGCTCACTCGAGAGAGAGCATGATGGCATGGCATGTTCAGAAGGTGTTTTGATTGGTTTCTGGAAGGTGCAATTCCGTAACGTATGTGGCGTGAAGATCTCTAATGTGAGATGGTCTACGCGAAAGCCGCCCCCTCTGTATGGCGCAAAGCTAGTAGTTGATTTCGGCCCACCGGTGGACACACTCGAATTTCGAGACACCATCAAAGAGATGTTGCAAATCGCCGACAATCGTCCACATCTTGCGACACGGATGGACGAAAAGACCAGTGTCGAGTCCAGCTCACGATCCTGGAAACCTTGGAGAAAGTCGAAGACGACTTCATTTGCATCATAAGATCACGTCCTCTCATAGTGTACGGAGATTTCATTCAAATGCTCATAGATGGAGGTCATCATTTCGGACTTCGGCTGTGACCCGCATGCTCTGCGTTCGAGATCTCTTGACGCTCGGTAAGGGTACGGCGCGTGCCAGCTGAAACGCTCACCTGTGCTCCCCACAACCACAAGTGCACATCACCAACAGATCTCTGGTCTCAGTCACTGCCTTCCATTCTCTTCCATGGCCGCAACGCTCCGGCAATACCGGTGACGTCTGAGCTCTGTCTTAATAGTTAGCAAGGATCGTGCACGGTTTCCGCACGAACAAGCGTGGCAGCTGCAAACAAGGTTTATCCACCCTACCTTAAATCATCCTCATCTCTTTGTTCGCAAATGGCCCGACCAAGAGCAAACGTCACATATCTCTTGTAAATCAAAACAGTTGGAACGCCCGTGGTTGTTGGTTTCTGCCCCTGCTTCACGCTGAAGCGAGGGAAGTACAACCGCAATCTTCGCATGCACGATTCCGCTGCGTGCCGGCGTCACATGCAGTGCGACAGAGTGAAACAAGTTATACCACTTCCTCGTAAAGCACACCTCTCCTGATGCAAGATTGTTCGGCGGCAAAGGACATTCAACAACAGTGTGCCTTGCACCCATGCCAGGTCTGAGCGGGGATCGAGAGCTTGGCTTAGGCTTACACAAAGGACCCGGAGTCCTTGCGAAATTGGTGACGACTGAGTTAGCGACTGCCAAGCTGCGGGTTTGCTGTGGGTTCCCGTACCCCTGAGTGAATTTCGGAAGCTGGATTACACCAGGCGCTTAGGATATGGCAAGCTTCTGTTCACTGAGGATGTCTTTTCTGTAAAGAACCCCGCTTTAGGCGTTGTGCACCATGATCTGCTCCATAGCTGGCAGCAGGTCGATGTTTGCAGGACCTATGCCCCAAAGAAACAGTTTAATGAAGGGTGGTACCTGAATTAGCTTGTCCGAAGAGGTGCCACGCTGCGGCTGACCTTACCAAATCATCGCCTAGCGGCTCGTCAACGCTGTCCGTTTGTGCGTTTGCGTTTCAAGTAGGCTTTAGCGCTTCGTATGATTGGCCGTACGTCTTCAAGGCTGACAACTACCCCGTCGGACGTCAACAACTCAACCGCAATTCCGGCACGACTTGTGGTATTCTGGAGATCTGTCGCTAGGAACACATTCAGTGGGGCGGCAGTGCGGCAGCCTGGCCACAGGGATTTGGAGCTGAAGAATCGGCGCAGGGGATCCGCGGCCTGACATCAAAAGCCCGAACAGATTCTGCCTCCACGCTTCCTCTCCTTACCTTTGGTCTTGTGCTCATAACCACCACTGTCCTTTCACTCAGCATTTGCTGCATTTCCCTCTTTAACGTCGCCAGTCGACAGCCACTCATTTCTTGCTTTGAAGTCCTAGTGACTCAATCTGTTCCTGTGATATACTACAACCTTGATCTACAATCAACAAGTCAACATCTTACACACCAAACAACATGAAGACTCAGTCTATGCTTCTTGCGGCTCTGGCCTCCGCGCCAGCTGCTTTCGCCCACACTGCATTCACTGACTTCTACGTCAATGGAGTCCCCCAGGTCAGCAGAGTGAATTCCTAACATGAAACCATGGACTAACACACTCAGGGTGATGGCATTGCCATGCGTATGAGCACCAACTCAGAGCATTCCACTGCCCCAATTGGCAGTCTTGGCAGCGATGACATGGCTTGCAGTATGTCACTTCCCTATGGACAAGCAGCATCCTTCACTGACCAACAACCTAGACGCCGGCGGAACTACGGGTGTCTCTCGCGTACAGTCGGTTCCGGATGGCGCCACAATCTCATTCGAGGTCCGTGCTTGGCCCAGTGATCCTTCCAAGGAGCGTCTTGAGCGTGGTCATAAGGGTCCTTGTGCTGTCTACCTGAAGAAGGTTGCCTCCGCTATCAACGATCCAGGTACGCCTCCACGAACACACTCATCGGGTGTATGCTAACAATATGGCACAGGCGCCGGCGATGGCTGGTTCAAGATCTTCGAGCACGGTTATGACTCTGCCTCCGACAGCTGGTGCTCCGACAAGATCATCGACAACAACGGCCTTTTGAACGTGAAGCTCCCTGCTGGTCTCGAGGGTGGTAACTATCTCGCTCGCCCCGAGATCCTGGCTCTTCATGCCGCCAACGACAACGACCCGCAGTTCTACACTGGCTGTGCCCAGATCTTCCTCGAGAGCGACGGCAACCTCGTTCCCGAGTCCACCGTCTCTATCCCTGGTTACGTCGACTACGGTGAGCCCAGCACCAGCTTCGACATCTACAACAAGGACGCTTCTACCTACGAGATGCCCGGCCCTAAGATTGCAACACTGACCCCCAACTCGGCCCAGATCGCCTCCTCCGGCCAGACCGCCCAGACCGAGGGCCAGAAGCCAGCCGGCTGCCTCGTTGAGAACGGCAACTGGTGCGGTGTTGAGGTCTCCGACTACAGCGATGAGAAGGGCTGCTGGGCCTCTGGCGAGGAGTGCTGGCAGCAGGCCGAGAAGTGCTTCGACGCCGCCCCTATCACCGGCAGCGCAGGCTGCAAGCTCTGGCAGACTAAGTGCCAGGCCATCAACGACGCATGCACAGCCGGCGACTTCCAGGGCCCGCCCAACAAGAACAAGGTCCTTGCTCAGGAGAAGAAGAGTATCGACGTCGGTGCCATCCTGAGCGGCGGTATCGACTCGTCCAACGTTGACTCCACCCCCAAGGAGCAGACGACCGAGAAGTCCTCCGCTGCTCCCGCTAAGCCTACCAGCGCGCCCGTCGAGAAGCCCGTCGAGAAGCCTGTCGAGAAGCCTGTCGAGAAGCCTGTTGAGAAGCCTGTTGAGACGCCCGTCGCCACTTCCTCTGCTGCCGCTGCCGCGCCCACCAACATCGACGACTACGCGTCCCCCGACATCGTCGACTCGAAGGAGGATGCCGAGCCCAGCAAGTCTGAGTCCGAGGCGGAGGTCCCCAAGGAAACAGCCACCCAGGAAGCGCCCTCGTACGACGCCGCGCCCGCACCCACTCCTGCGCCTGCGGCTCCTTCGGCTGAGGAGGGCGGCTGCGGCGATGCCGATGTCTGCGTGACTGTCACCGAGATCGAGACTGTCGTGGAGTACGTGACCGTCACTGCTGAGTACCGCAAGCGCGGTGCTGTACACGCTCACCGCCGTCACGCGCGCCGCTAGATGCTGCATGTGTTTGTTGTGGTGATGGGTTGTTAGATGTGAAATTACTTTTCTGCAACGTTGTGTTGCGAGCGTTAGCGCTCTGTTTGGGATTTGTCTTTGAGCAGATGCTCAGGGGTTGGTTATGATACATATGGCTGAACAAAATGCATGCTTATGGCTTATCGATGCTATTCGTGTTCGTGTCTGCTGCGCCAGTGAAATACGTACAGTCCTTCGAACGCAATTGACGGCGTGTGTGCGCGCTCTAAGTGATCCTCCACTCAGGACACGGGGTGCGGAACTCATCAGCGGGATCCCCCTAGCGCTCACCGTCGACAGTCCTGACCACCACGCTGCCATCCTGCATACCGAAGTACACGGCAACTGGCACCTGTCCACCGCTGACAGCTGACTTCGCACCCTCCTTCTCACGGAGCGCCTGTGCGTCCAGCCCATTCAGGCCAGAGAAGATACCAACCTCCAATACACCAGTCAGAGACTTAATCGCCTTCGCAATGTTGTTTACCTCCCATGTGCCGTCACTCCCGTCGCCCTTGCCCAGCCCTTGCTCAACATCCTTCTTGGTGAGCAACGCAGGGAACGCCGCATCGATGATGTAGAAATCCTGATCCGTCTTGAGCGGCCCCGACTTCTCAAGCTGCGTAATCCTCAGCTTGGGATCCGTAGAGCCCAGTGTGCGCAGTGCCGCAGCGACCTTGTTCTGCGACAGCGGCGCAATCTCAATCGGTATTGTGGGCCAGTTGGTCAGGAGACGGTCCTGGCGTTTGCGGTAGTCTGCAACGCAGACGAATTTCTTCGCGCGCTCAGCGACGAGCTTCTCCTGGAACAGGCACGCGCCGCCACCCTTGATGCAGTTCAGCTCCAGATCGACCTCGTCGGCGCCGTCAAAGGCCACATCTAGCACGACGCTTTCGGGCAGGCTGTCGAAGGCCACGGGTGTCAGCCCGGCGTTGATGATGACTTGTTTTGATTGGTAGCCTGTGGGCACGAAGCGGATGGCTGGATTTGTGGAGCGCTCTTTGATGGCTTCGACGACGTAAACAATTGTAGTGCCGCTGCCAATGCCAACGTACGAGGCATTGGCGTTGAAGTGGTCGGCCACTGCTTGCTGGCCGGCGGCGCGCTTGGCGGCTTCGACGTTGGAGTCAGTCATCGCAGGCGTTCGAAGTAAGGGTGTAGTGGTGAAGTGTCGGCGGGAAGGGATGTGTGGTGGTATGTTGTTATGCGAGGACGGAGGAAGGCACGATGTGACTCTGGTGTTGAGGGGCAGCAGAAAAGTGTGGAGGGGCAATGGCCGATGACGGATGCTTCGCAATTGCTGCGTGGGTCGCGCGATATGCAATACTTGGCGCATCGAATGACTGCAATGGCTTTCTTATGTGCAATTGAAGCTAGTCACGCGATCTTGGATATGATTTAGGCTATTTGTTGATCGCAACGAGTAGAGGCGTCAAAGGGAGCTCGAGACGACGCGAACAGCATGGGGAGCTCCTGCCAGAAGACGCGAGGCCCCACACCCCCACATAGCTTGGTGACCACCTCTTTTCTCATGTCGAAGTCTAACTTCTAGCTTTATCACTTTCGTCCAACTCAAACACGACACGAAAGACTCTATGTGTGCCTTTGTACAAATATCTGTGCTGCAATTGGTTGCGCTCGTTGGCTTGATTGGACATCAAGAGGCGTTTGCCCGTGGGGTGTTATAGGGCGTGCTCTTCTTCGCCTACACCATCAGAGAAGGATGACATATGCTTTGAGTCACCCAATACTGATCCACTTTCATTGTAATACATAGTACTTCCGTTAGTCTTTGCTCGTCGCCGTCTTGTTTCATCGCCATGATCGAAATGCCAAGTACATATGACGAAATCATACACGGCACACCTCGTGTTCATGGGAGTGCTTCCGGCCAATTACTCGCCTCGCACCTCGAGCTCAGCCTCTGGGGCGGTGTTGATCATATCACCGGTAAGGTGATTGATCGTTCCCACCCTTTGGTCGGGCAGTGCCTAAAAGACAAGATCCTAGCCATCCCAGGTGGGCGAGGGTCTTGTTCAGCACAGTTGTCAACAATCAAATCCAGTCCAAATCCACCCATAGACTCGATTTGTTTGATCAATTTAGCCTCTAAGGACTTGACTAGGAGGTCTTAGCAGCTGTTTGTACTTGATTTATGTAACGACACAGGGTGCTAGAGGAGTCCGAAAGGCATAGGTATCCGCTATAAGGTGTATGGAAGCACTGGGATAAACTGCAGGACTAGATCTCTATTCCTATAGGTCTTGTACGAAAGGATACTTCAAAACTATCTATCTGAACTCTGGAGAAGCTCCCCCTCTTATACCTGGGAGCTCGGGGTTGACTGCACCGAAAGACATCAGGAGGAACTAGGAGACGGGTCTGACTCAGAAGGCTGTCGGTGTGGGTGCAATGCAGGCTTAGGGTATGAGCCTGTTCTTACATTACCCCCCTCCTTGTAGGCAGATCGTCCCTGATTCTGCGAGGCTGTAAGGAAAAATTCTTGTGTGATAAAGGTTTGGACTTTGCCTTGGCAAGTGTGGTGCAGGTGGCGACTGCACAACTCAAAGAGGTGTCGGCCACCGACGTGTTACTCCATCAGTACCACGTCCAGCCTGTCACTAACCGGGCCTCGATGGAGGCGATGGGACTCCTCACCGAGCAGGTAAGGTCCCTGCGGGATGAGGTGGCGGAGCTCAGGCAGGCGGTGGTATCCCTGCAGGCTCCAGTGGTTGAGGCTCCACGGCAGAGCGCCAGGGGCAAGGGCCTAAAGAAGTTGGCGCCTAAGAAGACGTTGGCTGGTTTGGATACTCCCATAGGCGACGCTGGGGAGGAGATAAGCGACGTTGGTGAAGGTCCAGCTTAATCTACACATGTACAGTAAGGTAGGGCTTTTCTTTTCTTTTCTTGTCTAGGTTAGTAGGGTTACAGTGTAGTATAGTTTCCTTTGTTTTTCTAATATTAGGACGTGCTTATCTTTTAAACCTACTTGTCTAATTCCTACACCTTAATCTAGTAAGGTAGCTGCTTTAGAGGTCCTAGCAACTGCAGATAACTATTATAGAACGGTTTTAGTTTGTAAGAGGTATTCTTAAAGTTCTAAGCAGAGTACTAGGTTAGGTTAGGGTTATGTCCTAGCTAACTTACACAGTACTTTAAGCATTATTAGACTAGCTTACTTGCAAGTATCTCTTATACTTCCTATTTCTTAACTCTTTAAATTAAGATACCTAAGGGTTTTAGAGCTTCTTGTCTAGGCAGAGAGTCTGCTAGGTCTTTACAGAGTATATCTAGAGCAAAGACGTTATAGATTTATAAGCTAGAAGACAGTTTTAAATACTATAAATAACTAACTTGTTTAAAGATCTTAAATAGACTTTTCTAAAGGTTAGATAGCTTTTAGCTAGGACACTCTATATAACAACACAGAATACTAAAGAAGTTTAAAAGGTATAGGTATCTACTATAAAGTGTATAGAAGTACTAGAATAAACTGCAGGACTAGATCTCTATTTCTATAGGTCTTGTACAAAAGGATACTTTAAAACTATCTATCTAAACTCTATAGAGACTTCTCTTCTTATACTTAGAAGCTTAGAAAAGACTATACTAAAGAGTAGTTAGAAGACAGATCTAAGTTAGGTAGTTATTAGGTAGTTGTTAGGTAGTATAAGGTAGGCTTAAAGAACTAGGCTTGTTCTTACACTCTACAGCTAGATTCTTTGTTAACAAGTATACCTTGTTACCTACTACTGTAAGAACAAGCCGAGTTCTTCAAGCCCATCTTACATTACCTGACAACTACCCAACTCAGATCTGTCTTCCAACTGCTCCTCAGTACAGTCTTCCCCAAGCTTCCAGGTATAAGAGGGGAAGCCTCTACAGAGTTCAGATAGATAGTTTTGAAGTATCCTTTTGTACAAGACCTATAGGAATAGAGATCTTGTCCTGCAGTTTATCCTAGTGCTCCTATACACCTTGTAGCAGATACCTATGCAATTTAGACCCCTCTAGCATCTTGTGTTGTTACATTATACTTTAAAACTTGTCCTAGCTAGTAACAGCCTTATAATAATATTGCTACAGTTTGTTTAGTTATTTGCACAAGCACAGCTAGAGTATTACGCCTAAACTAAACAAGTCCTTAAATTGTTTATACAACAGTTAGGATACTAGAGATCTCCTAACAACTAAAGCCTATAGGTTTAGAACTTCCTACAACTTACTACTCTAGGATTAACTTTAGAAAAGCTGCATTAGATTACGCTAAGATAGACACTTAGAGACTATTAATAACCTACCTAATTTAGATACAACCCTAATGTTAGGCACTACTACAGGACCTACTACTTAGTCCTAGAACTAATCAGGGGCTAGACGCCCCTAGGGCCCTGCATCAGCACAACTGTCCCCTGCCAACAACAGATCTGATTCAGAGCTATCCCACTACAATCCCTTAGAAGAGATAGCCTAACTGCAGCAGGAACTTGCTCAGTTACGTGCCAGTCTTGCTCCAGCAGATTGCCCCCTACCTACAACAGAAACACCACTAATAGGTGTACTGCATTAATCTACTATAAGGCAGCTATTAGAAGCTGGCTCAGTACTTACAGTACGCAAGAAGCTCTCTAAAAGGACCCCTAATATTGAGGTTCTTACAAATAGAAGTAACCCCACCTTTTAGCAATAGCGTGCCTCTATTCAAGACTAACTTAACATCAATGCAGACTACTATTAGAGTGTACGTGCCTGTATAGCCCTTGTCTAGGGTTATACCTCTAGATTAGCCAAAGAATACTTAGAACCTTAGTACCTCTCTGACAATGAGACAGATTGTTTTCACAGTGCAGAAGAGATGATTATGCTCCTTAAGACATACTTTGTCACTGGGAACAAGCAGGCAGAAAGCTAAGCAGCCTTTGATTAACTCTAAATAGAGAAATTAGAAGCTTTCCCTGCTTTTAAGAGCTGCTTCCTTAGTGCAGCTATTAAAGGAAAGGTACCCTAATCAGAATAGTTTCACTACATGTAGACTAAAATCTCCCCAAGCATTCAAGTACCTAATCTAGGCTTTAAGCAGCAATGGCATAATTCCTTCTCTTAAATAGTAGAACACCTAACTGCCTACAATATAGAAAGGAGGAACAACCCTACTATGCTGCTATCTCTAGTTTTGCAACCCCTAAGATTAACAAGAGTCTACTAGTTAGATGCAAAACAGAGCTCTGTCACAACAGGTCAACAAGATTACCCCTCTCCTAGCTGATCCACTCACTTCGCCCAGAGTACCCCTGTGCCCTGCTAACCCTCTAACACACCTGCACCCAAAAAGGATGTGACTCTAGGAGCTTGCTACAACTGCAGGAAGCTAGGACACTTTACTAAGGATTGCACAGTACCCTGTGTGCGCAAAATTAAGGTAGAACAGGAAGACTTTGTTAATGCTAAAGAAGACTTTGACAAGACTAATACAATCCCTATAGGAAACAGTCCTGCCTAAGAGGATTACTCCACCTGGGCCTAAACTAATATAATCTATCTAATCTCTTACTGTCTTATTTGTTTGGCAGTCCTTATTTCTTTACCTCTACTATTCTTTGTAACTAAGGGCTTAGTGTTTAACTCTGCTCCTTAGTTAACACTAGTGCCTAAGGATTTTTGTTTTTAAACTCTAATATTGCATATTCTATCTCTACTTTACTTTATAAACCTATCTAAAAGCTACCTTTCTTAGTCTAGGTCAAAGGTTTCTAGGATTAAATCACCTCCCCTGTGACTTAGTACATACAGTTACACCTTATAGTTAACAGCTAGAAGGTGTACAACTGCCCTTTTATTATTGTAGACCTTAGATCACAGGACTGTATTATTAGAATTAAGTAGTTAAAGTGTTTTAAGCTGCAACTTAATACAGATAAGTCTTAGTTAATATAGCCTGCTAAATACCCTTAATTATACAATCCTGTGCTGCCCCTATTAATAACTTTGCAACAACCCCTTAGGGAAGGCAAAGCCTAACAGGACGTGGAGCAACGGGATGCTCTATAGGAACAGGAGGAGTATCAGCAACAACGCAGCCCTAGTACAACTGTTTAACGCATAAGAGGCATATTAAAGTTGCCTAAGTTTCATTTGCAACCCCTAGTGCCACCTAACAAGGCAGTAAACACCCCTGTAACTGCTCTAACTAAGGTTGCTACTATTGCTGCGCTCTTAGCTAACGCTTTCCACTTCTTAATAAAGAAACTGCAAAACAAGTTCTTCACAACTAGTCTGTACAAGATTACTTGTATTATAGAGGAGAAGCGCAACTAAGACAACCTTGAAAACGCCTAACTAATCTAGGAACACTTGCCAGCCTAGTACTCTTAGTATGCTAATGTGTTTAGCAAGACAGAAGCTAAAAGCCTTCCAGAGCACTGCCCTTACGACTACAAGATTGTTCTAGAAGAACCTTTGCCTAACTACTATTCCCCCTTGTACAAACAGAACCTTAAAGAACTTAAGGCAACTAAGAAGTTTGTGCAGGATTAACTCTGACATAGTTAGATTGAACACAGCTAAAGCCTATTCGCATTACCTGTGCTGTGTGTACAAAAACCAAATAGAAGCCTGCGCATCTGTGTAGACTATTGCAAATTAAATAATTTGACTCGCAAAGACTCCTATCTAATACCCTGCATAGACAAGCTGCTTGCCCAACTATCTAAGGCAAAGATATTCACTAAGTTCAACATTTGATTAGCTTTTAACTGAATCTGTATAGATCCTGCCTCTGAAGAGTACACCACGTTTAGGATGCGTTACAGCACATATAAGTGCAAGGTCTTACTATTTGGTTTGTGCAATAGCCCTGCTACGTACTAACGCTACATAAACAATGTTCTAATTAACTACTTAGATGACTTTTGTATTGCTTACTTAGACAACATCCTTATCTACTCTAAAGACGCTTAGACTTACTAGACACACGTTAAAAAGGTTCTAGAACATCTTTGCTCTGCAGGCCTGCAGGTTAATATTAAGAAAAGTGAATTCTATGTGACTTGCACTTAGTACCTTAGGTACATCCTTACAAACAAAGGCATTAAGGTGGATCCTAAGAAGGTACAGGTTTTGGCAGACTAGAAGCTACTTACAACTGTAACAGGTGTAAAATTGTTCCTAGGCTTCACTAGTTTCTATTAACAATTTGTGCCTAAGTTCTCTTAGGTAGCAAAACCTTTGATTGCGTTGCAGAGTCTGTCAAATGCCTTTGAATAGACTCTAGACTGCCAGGCCAGCTTTGAGAAGCTCAAACAGAGCCTATTGGCTATCCTGACTCTGTGCCACTTCGACCCAGACCTTGAAACAAAGCTTAAGACTGACGCATCAGATAGAGTGGTAGCTGGCGTCATGTCTTAGAAACACGCAGACGACTGCTGGTACCCCACAGCGTTCTACAGCCGTTCCCTATTAGGTTTGGAGCTTAACTAGGAGATCTATAACAAAGAGCTCTTTGCTATCCTCTAGGCCTTTAACAAGTAGAGAGCTAAGCTGACGTCTACGTTGAATTAGATCTGTGTCTACTCTGACCACTGTTCCCTAGAATATTTCATGACCACCAAAGTCTTAAATGCCTGACAAGCTAGGTAGGCGGAGGCACTTGCTCTGTTCAACTTCTGAATTGAGTACACCCCAGGGAAGAACAACAAGAGGGCTAATATCCTCAGTCAAAGGGAGCAAGACCTAGCTAACCTCAAGACAGCTCAGGAGGATAATTGCTCCTAAGTGATTTTGGGTCCCTAACAACTCCACAACTGTATTAACTCTAATCTTGCCTAAGTCTATCTTTTGCATTCCTTAGTACACGCTATCTGCACCTTGCAGCTAGAGATGCAGTTGGACTCCTTGGAACTGATTGAAGCCGTGCTGCAACACAATCACCAGGCCTTTGAGAAAGAGCAAAAATCCCTAGCCCCTAGTTATCAGATCTATAACAGTCTGCTCCTATATCAAGATTAGTTGTGCGTAGCCTTAGACTCCTTGTTGTGCACGCGCCTCATCTGAGAAGCCCACGACCAAGTATCCACTGCTCACCTAAGCGCAAAGAAAACCTACCAGCTACTATCCTAACAGTATCACTAGCAAGGCATAGGCGCTAGCTGTAAACAATATGTGCAAAATTGTATCCCTTGTTGCTGTGGTCATCTGAAACAGACCCGACTCTGCGGGTACCTGCACCTGTTGCCTATCCCTGATTGACCTATGCAGCACCTGTGCATGGATTTTAAGGATTTTCCAAAGGACAAAGCCAGATACAATCAGATACTTGTCATTATCAACTGTTTGACGAAACAAGCAATCACGATCCCGTGCTACAAGACAACAACTGCACGAGAGATAGCCTCCTTGTTCATCTAATGGGTCTATCGTTTTGGTTATACCCCTAAGTCAATAGTGTCTGATTGTGGACCCCAGTTTGTGTCCTGTTTCTAGTCTGAGTTCTGTCACATCATTGGCGCTAAAGTCAAGCTTTCTACTGCCTACTATAAGGAAACTAACAGCCAAACAGAGATTATAAACAAGTACATTGACTAGCAGCTACAACTGTTTGTGACGTACTATTAAGATAACTAGTCTGAATTGCTGCTGCTTATTAACTGCGCACAGCTTACCTTACCTTATTCTAGCATTAGAATAACTCCCTATTAAGTATTGTTTAGAAGCAAACCTAGACAGAGCTGGCAGTAGAACAGACATAATACAGATACGACTCCTTGTGACAACCTAAACTACTAGGATACACTTGCTCTAGCAACCTGCATGCACTAAGCTTAGAAGGTAGCTAAGGAGAACATAGAAAAGGCGCAGCTGCAAATAAGAGCTACTAAGGACAAGCACTGCAGTCTAGTTAACTAGGCAGTGGGTGATAAGGTATACTTGTTAACTAAGAACTTGGCTGTTAAGCGTCCCAGCTAAAAGCTATCTGACCTATGGGAAGGTCTATTCAAAGTTCTTAAGCAAGTTAGTTATTTATGGCGTTTGAAACTTCCTCCTAGCTTACAAATTCACGACGTCTTCGCCCCAGATGTACTCTGCAAAGACCTAGCAGACCCTCTGCCTAGACAAGAAGCCCTGAAACCCTCAGGTATCCTAATTTAAGGAATTAAGGAATAGGAAGTACAAGAGATACTTGCAAGTAAGCTAGTCTGACAACGCTTAAAGTACTGTGTGAGTTAGCTAGGACACAACCCTAACCCTACCTAGTACCCAGCAGAAAACTTTAAGAACGCTCCCTACAAGCTAAGAGCGTTTCACAATAAGTATCTGCAATTACTAGGTCCCCTAAAGCAGTTACTAAATTAGATTAAATCTTAGGAAGAAAACAGCTAGTAACAGTTTAAGTGAGCACGTTATGAATTTAAAAGACAAAGAAAATCTTGACTACTCTAAACACTTACTAACCTAGCCAAGTAACAAAGGAAAACGTCCACCCTACTGTACAGGTGGTGATTAAGCCAGAGCCTTACCAACGTCGCTTATCTCCTCCTCAGCGTCCACCATAGGAGTATCTAAAGGAAGCTGAGCTTTCTCAGGCACAGTTTGCTTGGGACCCTTGCCCCTGGTGCTCTGCTGTGGAGCCTCAACCACCGGAGCCTGCAGGGATACCACAGCCTGCCTGAGCTCTGCCACCTCATCCTGCAGGGACCTTACCTGCGCGGTGAGCGCCCCCATCGCCTCTATTAAGGCCCGATCAGTGACAGGCTGGACGTGGTACTGATAGAGTAACACGTTGGCGGCTGACACCTCTTTGAGCTGCGCAGTTGCCACCTGCACTACACTTGCCAAGGCATAGGCTGACTGACAGAGGTTATCCCAAGCAGTCTTACAAACAGCCTGCGCAGCTGTCGCCTCTAGCTCCCCTAACTCCCTACTTTCCTCTGCTGTAGCCTCCTCCCACGCGACAAGGTCGCCCTGAAAAGCATTGTACTTGGGTCTGACGTAAATTGGCACCTATTCAAAAGTTAGCCTAAGGACTGATAGGAGGAGAGTGATAGTGATTAAACTAGACAACACTTCTTGTTCTGAAGTGTGTAATAAGCACACTTTGACAACGACGCCTTGTTAAAGGCGTACACTACTGCGTTCCCCTACGCGAAGGCCCAAATTGAACAAAGGCAGATAACCTAATGGGCTACTGCAAGAGCGCTAGGAGAGACAGGTATCAGCATAGTGACCAAAAAACAAGCCTAGCAACAGTTAGCAGCAATCAGATAAAGTTGTTTAAGGTACTTGCAGCAAGAATTAGTGTCTGTTAGAGAACAGAAACAGGCAGGGCACGCGTTGTTTACTTAAGAAGCACGCTGTAAGCAATTTAACCTAATTAGGGAGTAGATCAAACGCGTTTCTACAGTCACTACAACGTTAGTGAAAGCCACCCTGTTAGCGCAGGCTCTCACAACAGCTATAAGCCTAGTAATAATCTAATTTGCCTAGTTATTGTTACTAGAGAGCTTGCCCAGGACAGATAAGTGCAGGGTGGCTAACATAGGTTGTGCAGCAAAACCCAAATAGAGGTTAACAACAGTGAAGGAAGACTAGAGTCTTAGGACAGATAGGAGTTAGATGTGTTTTACGCCTTCCTAAAGTTTAAACCTTTATAGCACAAGAATTTTCCTTACAATTTTGCAGAATTAGGGACAATCTGCCTACAAGGAGGGGGGTAATGTAAGAACAAGCTGAGTTCTTTAAGCCTATCTTACATTACCTAACAACTACCTAACTTAGATCTGTCTTCTAACTGCTCCTTAGTACAGTCTTCCCTAAGCTTCTAGGTATAAGAGGGGAAGCCTCTACAGAGTTTAGATAGATAGTTTTGAAGTATCCTTTTGTACAAGACCTATAGGAATAGAGATCTTGTCCTGCAGTTTATCCTAGTGCTCCTATACACCTTGTAGCGGATACCTATGCGATTCGGACCCCTCTAGCATCCTGTGTCGTTACAACTACCTAGTTAACTAGACTACAGTACTTGTCCTTAGTAGCTTTTATTTATAGCTGTACTTTTTCTATATTCTTTTTAGCTACTTTCTAAGCTTAGTGTATATAGGTTACTAAAGTAAGTATATTCTAGTAGTATAAGTTGTTATAAGAAGTTATATTAATACTAGATTTATTCTACTACTGGATCTATCTTAGTTTACTACTTAATAATACTAGAATAGAGTAAAGTAAGCTATATATAGTTAATAAGCAGTAGTAATCTAGACTAGTTATCTTAATAGTATATTGTAAATAGTTATAGCTACTAGTTAATATACTTGTTTATAATCTCTATTTAGCTATTAGTTTTCTTATAGTAAGTAGGAGAAAGCTTAACTTTAATACTAATTATCTAACAGAACTTAGACTAGAAATAGAATAAAAACTAAGGTCTATAATTAGATACTATTAACTTAAAGGTACAACTAAAACAATAGACTTATTAAGTAAATAATAAGGCTATCTCTTATATAGTTATAGTCTTGTAGTATAGGATTGTAATTACTTGTTTTAACAAATAGTTAATAATAACAGGTATATAATTATATTTTACTCTATATCTTAGAGAATCTTTAAAATCTATATATAGGTACTATATAGATTAATTAGAGATAAGTAATAGATAGAGATACTTATAGAGTTAGAACTATCTTAGATAGCTATAGAAGTAAGAGATATAGTTTTATATATATTATTTACAGCTAGTACCTATACCTTGCTAGTAATACTATTAGAATAGTAGCTAGTAGGTTTTCTTTATACTTAAGTAAGTAGTAAATACTTAGTTATAAGCTTCTTAGATAAAGCAAGTATATAGCAATAAGTCTAAGACTATATATAGATAATCTTAGTATAGAAGTAAACTATTATAGATCTAATAACTAAGGGCTAGTGATTTATATTTCTTTTTAAAGGCTTAGCATATATATTATAGCACAGCTTTAATTAGTTCTAAAGAGTCTAACTATATCTCTAGCTATAAAGTATAGATAGTGTGTACTAAAGAGTTTAAAAAGTAGACTTAGGTAAGTTTAAAGTTAATATAGTTATATAGCTATTAGAGACCTAATATTACTTAGAAGTTATTATCTTCTTAAGCTAACTTAAAGTTAGCTAGGTCTTACTCTCTTTAGCTAAGGATATCTTCTTTCTTATTATTCTTCTCTAGAGTGTACTTAATTTAGAAGTTAAATAAAGTAAGTACTTCTATCTACCTAGCTTGCTAAGTATTTAAAACTTTAGTAGTTATAGAATATTCTAGAGAATAGTAGTTAGAGTAGACTTAGATCTAACTTAGCATAGATATTAGCTCTACTCTCTACTTATTAAAAGCCTAGAGAATAGCAAAGAGCTCTTTGTTATAAATCTCCTAGTTAAGCTCTAAACCTAATAGAGAACAGCTATAGAATACTATAGAGTACTAGTGATTGTCTGCGTGTTTCTAAGACATAATGCTAGCTACTAGTCTATTTAATATATTAGTCTTAAGTTTTGTTTTAAGGTTAGAGTTAGGCTAGCAAGCTAGGTACTCCTGTGTACTTAGAGTCTCTAACTTTAGGTAGGTATAACTCTATAGTTCTTAAAGATACAGCTTAGTAATTTATTACACAATAGAATATACTAATCTAGAGCTTTTAAATAAGCTACTGCTTGCTTAATTTAGATTAGTCTTAGCTTAGTTATATTGCTTAGAACCTATAGAGAGTTTGTAGACTCTAGAGTTAAGTAGAGGTAGGGGTAGTACAAACTATCTAGCTATTCTAAGCAATATAACTAAGCTAAGACTAATCTAAATTAAGCAAGCAGTAGCTTATTTAAAAGCTCTAGGTTAGCATATTCTATTGTATAATATATTACTAAGCTGTATCTTAAAGAACTATAGAGTTATATCTATCTAAAGTTAGAGACTAAGTACACAAGAAGACCTAGTTTACTAGCCTATAAGGTTGCTACGTAGTAGCAGCTAAGATACTTAGTGTATAAGTTATAAGATTATAAGATTATAAGATTTACTAGAGCAGAGTATTTAAGCTAATATAGTGCCTTTTAAAGGTAGTATTATCTATTATATAGTAGTAGTTTACAGAGACAATAATAAGTAAATACTATTACTTTGTACTTATTATATATTTATCTTTTCTTTTTTAAAAATACTTTTTTTCTTATATAGTCTCTTTATAAGTACTGCTTTATAATAGCAGTACTGCTAATATTAATAAGTAACTTACTTGCTTGTGCCTTTATAATAGCTTAGTACTGTGTCTGTGTGTATAACGCCTAGATTTGCGTAATACCTACTTTTTACTAGTAAAAGCAGCAAAATCTAGCATCTTTAAAGCTAGATAACTTTTTATCTAGCTAAGAAACTTAGATACTTTATTAGAGTTACTAT
>JAFISE010000267.1:0-31969 GCA_022560025.1 Stagonosporopsis chrysanthemi
AATTGTGGTGGTAGAGAAATAACGCGTCAAAGTTGGGTTATCACGGTGGGGTGGGTGGCCCAAAACTATATGTGGCCCAGAAGTATATAGACTAGCTTAACGCGAGCAAATGTGGGGAAGATGGATATGGTTGCTGCATTGGGATAGTACACTCCACACCCTGCATCATGGCGCTTCACATTATCACAAGTTACGATAAAGCCACGTCTGCTAGCGTGCGGCCCCGACATCGTCAGTCATCCATGCACGGGCACCGAGACTTATCTTTGTCTGCCTGTCAGGCAGAGTCTGGCATAGTCACAACAGTAACGCCGTCAAAGATACGACTCACGAGGACAGTTGTGCGGCTAACAGCGGTGATACTGTGTACACCTATCGGCTCGTTCACTTCACACTGGCTAGCGATAACACACGATGGGGAGCTTAATGTGTAGCTGTGAAGCTGTCGAAACAGTATCTCCCCATGGTTGAGGCGGCTCTGCTGCTTCCGCACGATAGTCCGGCAGATCAACAAGTGTTGACTGGCGCAACGATTTGCAGCTCGGCTAAATCAACATTCGAGATGCGTCGCACAGACTTCGAGACGTGTCACAAGGACTCTTATTACGATATGAAAATCCATCTGCCCCGCCACGGAATGGGAGGCTCATACCTTCCCCACGAAAATGCTGAACGCTCAGATGGAGAAATGCTAGAAGATGCACCGACCGGAACGTGTTCGCTGCGCGAAGAGTCTGGGGAAAACATGGAGAAGATCCACTTCATCGCCGTACCGTGCACCCAAAATAACGCCATGAGTAATGCCAAGCCGAAGTCGTCACGTCGTGTCGGAGTTGTCCATCGAAACGTCAGTGCTGTTACCGAACGTCGTGAACTCAGAACTTCTCCATCAGATTCTTTCTAACCGTCCACATACGTGCTCGCTTGCCGTAGATGTACATTGGAATAGACAAGAGCATGCAACCAAGCTGAATGCCACCTGTTTATGTGTCAGTTATGATTGTTTCAACAGCCTAAGTAAACTTACCGATTGCTAAAAAGGTACTCTTAGCGCCCTTGGCCTCGAGCCAGTGTGGGAAGAACAGTGAGAAGATGAAGCCGTGAAGGACGTCTGTATGTCGTCAGTACTATTGCTCAGATTGTGGTCTTATGTTGCGCCCAGATCTGTGTCCTGTGATTGAGATCCGCACACTGCCAATATATCGTTAAAAGAACAGAAGGCTTGAACACGCTCTAATCAAGCATGAATGCCATCCAGAAATCGTGTTCCATCGAGTGCCAACGAAGAATGGAGGGATGACTTACTCTTGCTGAAATTCAACGTGACCAGTGCTTCACCAGCGTAAACACGGTAAGAGTCAACGACGAACGTAATTGCGGTAGTCGAAGCAAGACAGCAGCCGAAGCTAATGATGCCGAAAAAAACAGTCGGCACAGCCCAGTGATCCTTCTCTTCAGCACTCCACCCAAAGCCCATAAGACCAATGACCGTGCTGATCATGATCGGCAGAGCCATGACCAGGCGAAACTCGGGCTCGTATACACCATCATTCCGACGCGCCATGAACCGCACAATCAGATCTGATACCTTTCCTGCGACGGCTGTCCCTAGAACTCCACCCACGAATGGCGAGATGTATACAAGACCGACCTGGAGCGCCGTGAAATTGTATGAATCGTGATTCTGGTAGATATGCGCAACTGACTCCGACAGGACGATAAGCCATCCCACAGCTAGAGCGTAGACCATCGACGACCAAAGAACGGCTGGATATGCGAACAAGATGAAAGGTCGAACAGCGACCTTGATCCACTTATCCTTGGCAAGACGTCCGTTCCACGGTTTTAAGGACTGGCGATAAGTCTTTGTAGGCGCTGTACGATAGTAGTCGGTATAGTGTATGGAAAACTGCTCTGAAACCTGGTCGACATCCAAAGCCGATGATAGACTTCGACTGCCAGAAGTCTGACCCTGTTTCTCAGGGTCCGTGGTTGCTTCGTCTGGCACTTGTGGGAAGTAGTCTTGTCGCGGAGTTCCTGGTGGCGAGGAGTGGATGCTCATAGGAGAGCGTGGCGTCTGTGGCGCATCAACATGCGCATCAGTTGTGTCGGGTTCTACGTCATCCGCAAATCCAACATGAGCAGTTTTGTGAGCCTTCTTAGGATGCTCAATAGGTGCCTCAGCTGTTGGCGTAGCAACCACCACGTTACCAGCTGGCGTTGCCAACTCGTCCGTAGACTTCTTGTGGTGTCTGCCGGGAAGGTGAAAATGGTTGTGTCGTCTCGGACTGTGGCTGCGGCTGCGCGCGTGGCTTCTCTCTCTTGGCCTCGGTGTGCGATCCCAGAAGGTCTCGGGCACACAGAAGAAGATGAGAAAGAAAGAAAATCCGACAACAATGGCAATCACCCAAAAGACCCATCTCCACCCCATGCTTTGTACGATCGCCGCACTCACGAGCGGGATCAGGTTCTTTCCACCCAAAAGCAAGAGGGTGTAGACGCCCAGTCGGTAGGCTCGTTCGTGGAGGAAGAAGATCTCGGCGATAGTGGCACTTGGTAGGCATTCGACAGGAGAGACCGCAAAACCTTGGACGATTCGCGCAACAACCAGCGACGCGTAGTTTGGTGAGAGAGCACACCATACCGAGGATAGCGTAAACAAAACAATGGCGACCAGATAAACAGGTCTTTTCCCCCAGAGGATGGCGGTAGGCGATGCAACCACGCTCCCAAGACCCAACCCCAGCATGTACAGACCAGTCGTCAGAGCCACCTGGGAAAGACCTACGTCGTATGTCTCCGCAACATCGTTGAAGCCCGCAGCCAGAATCGGTGTCATACCTCCACCAAGCATGCAGTAGAAGCCAAGCGACAGCAATGCAGCATCTCTCCGGAACTGTTTCCAGTTCAACGGATCATTTGCCGAATCCTCGGGCTGCGGATCCAGGATGAATTGCCCATCCTTAGTGCGCTTCTTCTCTGGCTGTCGTGATCGCGACGAGTGGCGGGAGCCTCGGGAGGCGCTTCGAGAATTGCCGTAGGCTGAAGGGAGAGACGAGGCGGATGTTCTTGCGTGTGCATGCTGTAGACCAAGCGGCTCGTTGCGGTTATGTACTTTGGAGAGCAAGATAACAGATCCTGGATGTTGTCAGCGCGTACTCTCAGGTCCCACTAGATCCACCAACTTACCAGGCACTTCGTCAGTGAGGGGATCACTTAGAATTCCAAGATTCCACTTCCTGCCCGAGCTCTTCTCGTTTGGAGGCGACGGAGTTGGTGCATCGTTGCCGCCTTCCGCTGCCGCTGGCTGCTTGCGCAGGCCTCCCAGTAAGCCCATGATGTTGTGGTGAACACAAAACGGTCCTCCGGTATGCTTAAGAAAGAAAAGAAATTGGCTGATGAAGGATCGTTGAAGAAATAGCGCCGAGTCAAGTTGATGAACATGGTACGCTATGTTTCGTTTACCCCATGGGACTGCCACTGCACACACACCCAGAGTGTAGCTCCACCATGTTGCAGATGGCAGGCAGGCAGGTGATGCTAGAAGGGACAACTTGTGGGGTTCTGCACAGCCTTGGATCCTACACAGGAGCCAGTGTGAGGCGCAAAGCTGCGCGTGGTTACAGACCGCTCGAATTATTGCACAGGATGACGCACGCCGAGGGCCATGTGATGAGCGGTCATCGCGCGCGCAACATGCAAACGAGTAATGAACGACACCGCTACTCCCAATACTTCTACCGATGGACCCCTAAACCCAGCCACATCTGCCCAACTGATAGCATTATCGCGAGTCGCGGCATTCGGAAATATTTGGCGCCCACAGCGCCTACAGCCTCACCGCCACTATGGTACCATGGCAGGTCGCGAGCCGCGGCATACTTTCGGCGTATCTGACAAGGAACCGCCCACCACATTGAAGTACATAGTAAGATCTTTTTTCATGTCGTCGAGGGCCCTATTGTCGTTGGCGGTCCGAACGGTATCGACAGGTCGGATGATGGCCCTCTTATCGACTCACCGACCTTCTTGATCATGGTCAACAGGACGATGCGCAGTAGGCAGCAATTCCACCTTAGTGGAGTACTAAAATTCTCCAGAGCCCGTACGCATAGTAGTCCTGTCAGGCATCTGCGTTGCTTCAAGAGTCTCAACTTAATGCCTACAGTACGAAGAGGTTCAAGTTGATGGACGCAGCCATCGAGCGACTAGGGAAACTCGGCGTCGATTTATTACATAGAGTACTACCTGTCCTGGGTGAGCGTTCTGGAAGCTCCGTGCTGCCGATGATCAACACAAGCATCTCGGCGTTCGTCTTTGCCTCGTAATATCTGAGATGATCGTTCAGCACTACAAAGCCGCGGCTAGATGGCGCACGTGCGACAAGGCGCCGCTGTTTGAACAGACCGAATGGCTTGCTACTTGGTGGCTATTTTTTTTGTGGCCAAGCATATAAAGCGGTGGCAATACCACAGCTTCCCGTACTCTCACAATACTGCGCTCTGCAATCCGGAAACAGCATGCGAATTTCCGGACGGCAGCGAATTGCAAACTCTCCTTGCACAACACATCGTGACATCCCAGCGTCAAAGCGCTTCGGCCTTGGAAAACCCTGACGCCGCGACGGGAGATCTGAGTTCGGCCTAGTCCCACAGTTTTCACCTGCTCCAAATAGCGCTGGCGCCAAAATTTCATCAGCAATGGGAGGCCTTGAGACGAAAAGAACATGCTATCATCAAGCATCAACTAGGGAAAGCTCAAGAGCCGGGCGACAGAAGAGTCACAAACACGCTGAAAGTAGGTTATGCGCGATGACAACTGAGCCAAAGCCCCATGCAAGCTGAATTGCACCCCATCGCAGTCTTGAGGCGAACGACTTGTCTCTGAGACTACCATGACTGCTGACAGCCCCTGACTGAGCAGTGCCTGCCAAGGTGCTCGGTAAGCTTGCGGATAGCGCCCGAGGCTTCACTCTGTCATCCACCGAACCGAATCTCGACATTGCACTATACCTAACAGGGCTGAGACCCAAATCTCAATGCCGCCCACAGTGTCTCCTGCAGCAAGCCACAGGCCCGCACTACCACTCTTTGACGGCCGCAGCAGCTATTGACGGTCGCTCGGATGAGTCTCATCTGCTGCCCACTGCAAGAGTAGGACGGACAGGATAAGAGAAGCAGATATGCGCCCTTTCCACATGAACACCATGTTGAATAAAAGCTATATCGGCGGAACGTCTGACCGTCCGTCCGGGCTCAGCCCTACTGCGAGAGTATCGAGCGCACTTAGCCGGTCCAGGTGTAAACCAACATCAGCCGAAATGACCTATCCTCCATTGAAGACGGCTCAGGAACCGGTCAATCAGCTTGGGAAAGGGTCATGGTGCGAGATTCTTCATCACCAAACATAGCGCATCCCATGGCTGCATGAATCTAGACGCTACAGGATCCCGTCACTCCATATCCAGCTAGCCTGCTGGGTTCTCCACCAATGAACTCCCTTCATCGACTCTGTTCCTGCATACAGCGCTAGGCCTGGCTCTATTCGGTGGGCCTGAGTGCCTCTGCCGTCTGGTGTGTAGGATGGCTTCATGCTAGCAAACGGCGCAGTTAGCCACCGGGGTGTCATGCAGGAACAGCAGCCTGGAGACTAATATATCGCAATCTCCCATTCCTTTTCATACTTGACTTCTCGTCGTTCAGTCACTCTTTCGAGTATCTATCCTAATAGCGAGCATTTGCTTGCGTCCTTTCGTTGAGTCCGCTCACCACGATCTTTACTGGCTTTTGGCCGTCCCTTCATTACGATACGTACAACTGATATTCGACTAATTCTGTAATCATGCGTTCCACAATCTCTACCCTCGCGACTGTCGCTGCTGGCCTGTTCGCCTCGACTGTGTCCGCTCAAGGCAAGGTTGCCATCTACTGGGGTCAGGGTGCCAACCAGAAGGAGCTCAGCGTAGTCTGCGAGGACCCTAGTGTAGACATCGTCAACATTGCTTTCGTCAACGGCTTCCCCAAGGACCGCAACACATACCCTGATACCAACTTCGGCAAGTAGTTCATCGTTGTGCTGACAAGAATAAAGCTAACAGCTCGCAGGAAACGCCTGTGGAGGCGAATACTACAAGAACCCAGATGGCACGACTAGCAAGCTTCTTGCTAGCTGCGGCATCATCGAGACTGGTATCACGGAGTGCCGTAAAAACGGCAAGAAGGTTCTGCTGTCGCTCGGCGGTGGATACCCAACAGGTACGCTTCGCCACATCTTACTCGCGTCTAACACTGACCCCTTTAGATTATTACATCGCCAGCGACGATGCCGCCAAATGGCTTGCTGAGGTCCTTGTCGGATCATTCGGTCCCAAGACCAACGACAAGTGGCCCCGTCCTTTTGGTGCCTCTTTCGTTGATGGTTTCGACCTTGACATCGAGTCTGCCAGTGCTGTTGGTGCCCAAAAGTCACAATACTACGCCGAGCTCGTCAACTACATCAAGGCACTCAGCCCCAGCATGCTGATCTCCTCGGCCCCCCAGTGTGTTGTCCCTGATGCTCACCTCGACGATGCCATCGCCAGGGCTCCTTTCGACTATGTCTTCACACAGTTCTACAACACCGAAGAGTGCTCAGCTAAGCTCGGCTGGACCCAACGCAACCAGAAGGAGACCGGCTTCACTTTCGACAAGTGGACTGCGCGTCTTCAGCAAAGATCCTACAACAAGAACGTTAAACTCTTCCTGGGCTTGCCTGCTGGCCCTGCCGGTGGAAACCCGAACCACTACCTCACGCCCGAGCAAGCCAACGACTTGGTAGTCAAGTACAGGAACACTCCTCTGTGGGGTGGTGTCATGCTTTGGGAAGCTACCGTCTCCCAGAACAACGTTATCTACGAACAGGGGTACTCCAATTGGATCAAGTACAGTCTTGACGGCACCTTCAAGGAGAAGTACCACCCCGTCGTCTCATCCACGATCAGGTCGTCTTCGACTCTTGTCTCCTCCACCAGGTCCAGCACCGTCACCTCCAAGACCAGCACCCCTGTGACCTCCAAGACCAGCACCCCTGTGACCTCCAAGACCAGCACCGTCACTCCCTCGAAGTCGAGCACCCCGGTCGTTCCCAGCAGCAGCTCCACCGTCAAGTCCTCCAGCTACGTTGCTCCTTCATCAAGCTCCACCGTCAAGTCTTCCAGCTCTGTCGCCCCGTCGTCCAGCTCTGTTGCCTCGTCCAGCTCCGTCCACGTCCCAAGCAGCTCCTCGACCCCTGTCGATATCAGCTCTTCCACTGTAGAGCACTCCACCACCTCTTCGTCGGTTGCTCCCTCGGAGACTTCCAGCGTTGAGTACTCGGACTACTTCTCCACTGTCATCCCGACCCACTACAGCAGCTCCAGCATCGCCACTGCTGAGCCCAGCACCGTCTACCCCGAGCATGTCTCTTCCACGGTCGTTCAATCTAGCTCGTCCGCCGACGTTACCAGCAGCGTATCAAGCACCTACGAGGCTAGCTCTTCTGCCGACGTTACCAGCAGCGCATCAAGCACCTACGATGCCAGCTCCACCCCGGCCGTCTCCAGCTCTGCATCTGACTACTACACTGCTGCTTCCAGCTCCACTCCTTCTCCTTCTGCATCAGCGTCGTCTGACTACGAGGTCTCTAGCTCAACCACCCCGATTGGCGCTTCGTCCACACCTTGCACCACTTCGACTGAGCTCTACCCCGAGTCTTCGAAGACTCCTGAGGCTTCGTCTACCGTCGATTACTCATACTACTCTGAGTCTTCCAAGGTCCCTGGGGCTTCTTCCAGCGAGTACGGCGCAGAGTCGACCAAGACTCCCGAAGTCTCAACTTCCGTTGATTACAGCACGGAGTCTATCAAGACTCCTGAAGTCTCGACTGCCTACTCTGCCAGCTCAAGCACTCCTGTTGATGCTTCGTCCACTCCCTGCACCACTTCGACTGAGCTCTACCCCGAGTCTTCGAAGACTCCTGAGGCCTCGTCTGCCACCGACTCATACTACTCTGAGTCTTCCAAGATTCCTGAGGCTTCGACTTCTTCCGCTGCTAGCTCTTCTGAGTATAGCACCGGCTACGATGTCGTCTCTACCAAGACTCCTGAGGCTTCTTCCTCTGCATCTGAATACAGCACCGGCTACGATGTCGTCTCTACCAAGACTCCTGAGGCTTCTTCCTCTGCAGCTGAGTACAGCTACTACTCCGAGTCGTCGCCAGTCCCTGATGTCTCTTCCAAGACGTCTGAGTACGAGGTTGTCTCCACCAAGACTCCTGTGCCCACCGAGTACGAGTTCTACAGCACTGCTACTCCCACAGTCACCAAGCCTGCCGAGAGCACCACCACTGTCGTCACTACAACCTACCTCGACACTTGCTCTACTGGCCTGACCACCAAGACGGCCACTATCACCAAGACTGTTTGCAACGCATGCGCCAAGCCTTCCGACAAGCCTGAGGCCGAGTACCCCTCTGACTGGACCACCAGCGTCTACGTCGACAAGACCCTCACTGTCACCATCACAAAGCCAATCCACCCTGCCACCGACGTCCCAGCTTACCCCACGATTGCTTCTGAGCCCTCAGCTCCCAAGCCATCTGCGCCCGCCGCTGAATACCCGGTCGACAAGGAGGAGATCCCCTCGTACGAGACTCCCGCCAAGTCTTCATCTGTCCCATACGAGGCCACAAAGCCCAGCCCCAAGCCTGAGGTTCCTTCTTACCCCGAGGTCCCCTCCGCTGAGAAGCCCTCTGCGCCTGCTGCTGAACACCCGGTCGCATCGTCCAAGCCCTCCTACCCTGAGGACGTAACCGTCACTTCTTCGCACTACGTCACCCTCACCAAGGTTGCCACCCCCGTTGCGTACACTCCCGTTGCCTACGCCACGCCGATTATGCACCAGGGCTACCCTGTGGGCAACGGCACTGTTCCTTCGGGCACTGGCGCCGTCAAGCCATCTGCTACTAGCACTGGCAAGCCCGTCAAGCCTTCCAGCTACGTTCCTCCTGAGTTCGAGGGCGCAGCCAGCAAGCTCGGCATGGGTATGACTGGTGTCGTCGCCGTTGTTGCTTTCTTTGTGTTGTAGGTTAGTTGAATCATGATGGTGTGGATGATCTTGTCGCATGGATGGAAAGGCCACTTTCCTCGCTTCGCTTCTCATATACCACATTTTGATTTGTAGATTGTTGCCCGTGTGGGCAGTGATGCTTTAGTAGACGTATGAAAACGTTATGCGAATATGATCTCTTTTACATGTTGTATTTGCTATTACAGCAATCACGCGTGACAAAACAGGATTCGACCCACAAGTTTATTTGTCTGAAGTGAACGCTGACGTAACCCTCTACCGGTACAAGCTTGTGGCAGTTGCAGACATAGCATCGGAGTCTGCGCCGTTAGGTCTGATGTATGTAGCTGAAATTTGTAAGAGCTTGCGTGGTCCTGATTCAAGGATCATGCATGCGGCAGGAGAGTTGCTTTTGCGCGTGCTATCGAATGTCATCTCGGCACTGCGCACTAACCCAATCTATCCTGTCTGTATAGCTGTCAGGACGACACATGGTGAGATGAGTTGTTCTGCTGAACTGTAGTTCAACAGATGCAATGACAGTCCTCTGACTCGGTTGTCACACCAGGACCAGCACTCGTGGCAGCATTGGGACCGTAGCCTCACGTCTCGGCCCGCTCCCGCGATACCAGAGGCAAAAGCAGCACTGCAGCTTGTGATTGGAAGAAGCCTGCGGCAAGGAAACGCAGGTCCATGACGGGACGCAAGCTTCCAGCGGCATGCAGCGACTTCAGACGAACTGCTGCTGTCTACGAAAACGATTTCCATGGGCTTTGCTGAGCCCCGTCACTAAACGCCCTCGATACGATGACGCTTTGATGGCGCCGGCTGCCTCGTTCGTCCTGTTCCTGCTTTGGCCCGCCCTCGCTTGAATGACAAGGGTTAGTGATGCTGCACGATGAACTGGCACTCCGCGAGCAATCGTCACCTCGCCCGGTCGTCGTCAACTGCCAGATGTCCGTTGGCGCGCCCGTAGCAATGCCTTGATTCCGGCTGGGTCGATGCACGCCCGCAGCACGTGCGGTCCACAGTCTGGCATTGTCGTATAATAATAACTCGCGAGGGCGAACCGAATAGTCCCTACCACGGCACTGGAATCAACTTGACCATTCGCACACCTCCGACGGTCGTTTGAGCATGCAGATCGTGGGTGTAGGCGCTCAGTGCCCCCGTTTGTTCCCCTGACCATCTGCCTCTCGCGGCGCGCAGCAACTGAGGGCGCGCAGCCGTGCGCTTGGGCTGGACGCGCGCTTGCAAAGCCATCGAATGACGTTGTTCGTCCAGGACGACAGCATTGACACTCTTGCGCAGCTCCAGCGCATACGAGCTCTTGAGCCGCACGAATCGCATTGCTGCCGCGCATTCGAGGCCCCGGGGATTAAGTGTCGGTGAGTGATGCGCTGTAAGTAACGCTCGAGGCGTACCAGCCACCTCCATCAGCCCCCCCCATTTCGCACCTCCAACCCCCCGGCAGGCGTCCCAGGTGCGACGGGCAGCCAGGGCTCCACTGCAGCGCTCTCCACCTGACATCTTACTAACGCGCTGCATCATCCCAGCCATTGCGACAATCGCTGCACATCCCGCTATAAGCAGAGTTACCAGCGCTGCTTTAATCGCCTCCACCACACCAACCGCCGGGGACTCACCGCGACCCGGCGGGTGCAATTGCGCCTGCGAGTCACGCACTGCCTTCTGAGCAGGCTTTTGGCATTGCATCACCCTCGCCAGCTTCACATTGACGTCGCCCGGCCCACCAGGACTCGCCAACCTGCTGCCCTACATACCACACCCCCATAACGAGACCACGACACACCACGACCGCGACCGCGACGACCCCTACCAAACATCCTTACAGCTACGCCAGCAGCAGGCAGACGAGTACTACCGCGCCCAGCACCACCACTCGCGCGTCTCCAGCTCTCCAGAGAGTGCCGCGCATAGTTTGCGCCGCACCCCAAATTTCGAGCAGCACCAGCGCGCACGCTCCGTCGACCCCAGCCAGCAGCAGCAGCGTCTCGTGCGTTTCTCTGACGCCTCTGACGGCTCTCAACCGCCGCCTCACGTCCGCGCAGCGTCTCAGTCACACGATCCTTCTCTCTTCGAGCCTCACCCGGCGCTGCGCATCTCACGGCGCACAGCGTCTGCCATTCGCTTTGTCTTGGAAGAGGCGATTCGCGCACCGTACGCCTTCACACCGGACACGGTAGAGGAGAACGCAGCCATGTCTGACCTCATGGCAAGCAGGCCCGCCAATGGCGGCGCGCGCACCACGGGAGGCCCAACGCCCGTCACCCAGGCCGATCGATCAAACATACGGACACCACAAATGATCATGAACGAGCGACGACAAAGGGAGGCCGCACGAAGGCAACAGACCGAGGCAGAAGAGCAGCGGAAGGCAGAGGAAGAACGCAGGAGAAGCGCCGAGAGACGAGCACAAGCTGTTGCTGGCGTAGCTGGCACAAACCCCCTTACTGAGCCTGGACAACAAAGACAACCCCAGCACGCTCCTTCACGATCAGGCGACCAACACGTCAGATATCCCTCGACAGGCGCACCTCGTCCACCAGACGGCATGCTGCCCACGTCCAACCAGCCACAAGCCGCCGTGCCAACTGCACAGCAACCACGCTCCAGAGCCAACTCGCAGGCACAACAGCAGCCTCGTCCTGCACAGTCTGCACCCGTGTCCTCTACAGGCGAAAGACGGCAGCCTTCTGGAGGTAGCACACACGCACGACGCCCAACAGGCTCCGCTGGGTCTGCGCAAGCCGGCCCATCCACAGCCGCCCCACGTCCAGCGCCTCCACCAGACGCCCCACAGACGCAGGTTCGTGACTCCACAACGTCTACGTTTCCTCATGCTTTCGAACGCTGGGAGACGCTCTCTTCCCACTGGGAAGGTCTGACCTCCTATTGGATACGGAGGTTGGAACAGAACACTGATGAAGTCCGCCGAGAGCCTCTGGCACAACAGATGTCACGACAAATCACGGATCTGTCAGCCGCCGGCGCGAACTTGTTCCATGCCGTCGTTGAGCTCCAGCGTCTCCGCGCATCGTCTGAGCGCAAATTCCAGAGATGGTTTTACGAGCACCGCCAGGACCAAGAGAAAGCCCAAGAGCGCGAAGCTTCTTTTGAAACCACCCTCCAAGCGGAGCGCGAGGCGAGGCTCGCCGCTGAGGCCAACATGGAACGCATGGCCACCGAGAAGAAGAACGCCGAGCGTGCTGTATCTGAGATGAAGCGTGAGCTGCAAATCTCGAAGGAGGAAGCACGACGTGCGTGGGAAGAACTCGGAAGGCGAGAGCAAGAAGAGCGCGACCGTACCTTTTCCCTACGTGAGGGTCAGCCGACGTTGGTTGGTGGAGTACAAGTGCTGCCAATGTCACAAAGCATGGGTGGCCCAGGAAGATCTTCTGATGGAGACACATACACTGGTGCGCAGAGTAGCGGTGGCATTGAACAGCACTACTCGTACGAAGAGCCTCAATCTCCGACAGACACCGACCCGTTTACCGAAAGACGCCACGACCATCGCGAACAGGATATTGCCAACCTCGCGCAAGGGGCCTACGTTCCATCAGGCGCTGCATCAACTTCGCAACCGGTCAGCTCCAGCTACTCCACAGCCCACCCTATTGCGCCTGGTCCCACTGTACAGTACCCGATGCCGAGCTCGCAAGGCCAACAAGCTGTACAGCCTGCGACTTCACAACCCGAGGCTTTCTATCAGCAGCCCGAATCATATCTGCACGATGGTCGGGCCTCCGTGGCTGAGGACACGCAGTCCTACGTGACCAGCAATCAGGATGAGACATCAGAGGGCGACGAAGAATATGCCATTGATAGTCGCGGCAACTACATCCTCGATGACGCTGGCCACCGTGTCCCATTTCGATCCCTTCAGTCCCCCATGTCTGACGAGTACGATGTCACCGAGGACCGTCGTAGGGAGCTGGAGCATCTGCAGCGTTATGGCTCTGCTGCCAACCCTCCAAGTCAGTACGCAACGACTGGTGCCGAGCAGGGCAGTCCGCACGGCCAGGGCTACGCAACAGACCGGCCGATGCCTGACTACAGCGGCGACGGATACGGAGACGAGTGGATCGGCATGAGGCATCACCACCCCACCAGGCTGAGTGACGTGCCTGAGGAAGACGAGAGGAGCAGAGCGAGTCCGACGAGCAGGGCGAGCGTGACAAGTCGGGGCAGGCTGTTCTAAGCTTCAAGCTCCTACCAACATTGACTGCGTGTATCGACGTTTGCTTCGGGCCCACATATCTTACCGCAAGCATATTTCACCTGACATATTTTGTCGACGCATCTGCACAAACATCTAATATTTGCTGCGACCTACTTTCACAATACCCTTCTCTGACATCCTTTAGGATGTCTACGTGCGTTTTGTTTGATATTGGCGCGAAACACCCCATGTACTAGTACTGGTCAGTCTGTCTGCGGGCATGGTGTTTAAAGGGCGGCTTATGTGGTGCATGGAACAAGTGGAGGGGTAATTGGAACTTTAGGAGAGAACAGGGATGTGTTAATACGATTGTTCTGACGTTTGGAGCGTTTTCTGTTACTTGCCTATTTGTAGTGAAGTCTGTATGAAAGGCCTCGAGCGAGGGTAAGTGCTTCTCAGCGACTATCAGATTTGACCACGACAGCAGCATCTCACCAGCAGCATCTCACCAGCAGCATCTCACCAGCAGCATCTCACCAGCAGCATCTCACCAGCAGCATCTCACCAGCATCCGTATGCAAGGCTCCAAGCCTGCTCCGCAGTCGCTTGGCACCTGAGTTTTGAAGCAACATCCACCTCGTGCGACGGTGCGTGTTCAGCCGCACAGTCTATGCAGAGTCATCCAATCGCGCGTCACCGTGGCGCTCCATAGTGGCCTTGCGCGAAGCTGAACCCCATCCAGGCCCGACCAGGGATGATATCAAACACACACTACAGTATGCACGCGGGAATCGGATCGGGCGGGACGCACCTCAGTCTGGGGATGCAATTCGCCGAGAGGTGGTGTTCAGCTCTTGGCTGCGATGCAGGCCAGCGCACCAACGCCCTGTCCGAAGCATACATACAGAGGAGGAAGGTTGAACGGATGATACATACCCGTGGGCATCTTGAACTCTGCCGGGCTCGACAAATGATAACCGACAATCTTCTCTCTACCGTGGTATTATCATACAGGCCATCTATGCGCGTCGGCTCCTCATCACCATGGAGCACTCCAAGGAAACTACCTCCTCAAACACCAACGTACCTTTGCACAACCATGGGAAAGCCGATGAGTACATTCAACACTTTCAGGTGCCGGCAGAACCTAGCATGAACTTCTGCCCACCTTCCCACAGAAGCGTGGTTGCCAAACTGGGGCTATGGAACATGTTTGTACTCGCCATCGGCGCAATTGCAAGCTTTCTAGCCATGGCTTTCCTGGCCCTGCTATGGGCTGGATCAGAAAGCGCGAGAAAGGGCGACCCTACGCCGCGGCTATGGTTCTACATCGTCGACAACGGCTGGGCAACACGAGTCGTCACGGTAGCTTCAGTACTCATCCGACTCGCAACGGCCGCACAAATGGGCGTCTTTGCCGCTCTCCTCGCGGCCTGGGTTCTTGAGACGACGGGTGCGTCTGCAGAACACCTGCCCATGCTGTCTGTCATTCGCACTGTCAACAACGGGCCGCAATCGCACATTTGGAACGTTTTCCATACCCTACACGTAGGATCGAGATACTTCTACTCGGCTATGGTCGTTTTAGCCATCCTCGATGCCCTCGCGCTGCAATTTACCTCCACGCTGCTTATCACCGATTTCCAGACCGTAGCTATCGTGCCGGGAGCCATCCAACGCTCGATCCATTACGCCCCGTATAACCCAGACGATGAGCAAGCTGGCAACGTCCAGGCAGGAACTGGAGTCGACTTCTTCCAGGCCGGGCCTGCTGCGTATGCTCGATTTGCGGAATGGGCGGAGGAACCGCATCTTGATACCGAGTATGCTGATACTGGAGCTATTTTGCGTGCTTTCTTGCCATTCGGTTCATCAGATGACAGAAGTGTGCTACGTGCCTATGATGGACCAGCCACCGTTGTCGACTCACGCATCCGATGTGTGCTCCCGTCAATCGATATCCATAACATCACATTCTTGTCCCAGTCTTCAGGGGGAAGCAGGTCCAACTACGAGATTGCGATTGCAGGGAAAGCGGGCATCCAAGGCCGCGTGCCAGGTCAGATAGATCAGGAGGAACAATCAGTCACCGATGGCCTGGAAGGAATGTTTTCTATAAGCGTGGTGGCCAGGATATACTACGCGAATGCCACAGACTGGCGCCTATCCTACGCACTAGTCCCGTCATTCTCCGAGGTGTCGGGGTTCTCCAATAACGTTCTAGCTCCCGAAAATACGGGCTTTGCGACGCTACTCCTGATGAATGCGACAGGCAGTGGATGGCAGGAGGTACTTGACAATGTTACCAACTACTCAACCACTCAAGAGAACCTCATTGTAGGCCCGTTTGAATGGAACCAGACGTCTTCAGGACTGTGGACAGACTTGAAGCCATCCAATTCAACCGCAGACATTGGCGTCAGCGCGACGCTGTGCTTCGCCAACTTCGAGTCTAACAACTATGTCGTTCACGCAGACGGGGGCGAAGACTTCACCGAGCCCAAGAACATGACGTGGATTGCAGAAGCGCACACCTACAGCACCTCCACTGTGCGCCAGATGCTGGACACATGGAGCAAAGACCTAACTCCCAAACAACGCGGCATTCTGCGCCTCCACGCGCCCACCGACGGCAACTGGAGCGCGCTCAAAATCCCCGACACAGACTCTGACTACATCACCACCCCAGCAACAACCGGACTGCGCAAACTCATTAACCCAGACGCCTACGCCAGCTACTCCCCAACTCTCGGAACGGGATTCGGCGCGTCGGCGGCCTTGACTCCCTTCTCGGCTTACAACGGCGTGCACAAGACGCACGCTGCGCTCTTCCAGGACATAATAAAGCTCACCGGGAACCCCGCGCTCGCATTCCAAGCCTTCTTCACCACCATCGAGCAGATGACGTTCTACGATCTGCTGCCGCAGTTCGACATCACCGGCAACGCGAGCTACTCGCTGTCACAGCGCGTCGAAGTGCCGGCGCAGTGGGTGGGCTTTGGCGTCGTCATGGGCCTGCTGGTGCTGCATGCCGCGCTGCTGGTCACAGCCGTGGCGCTTTTCCTGGCAAAGACGGAGCACTCACTGCTGGGTAATGCGTGGCAGGCTGTCGCGCAGGTTAGCTCGAGTGATACGTTGGCGACGGTGCATTGGGCGTCCAATATGACGGATTTGGAGGTCAAGCGGCTGCTGAGGATGAGCAGCTATGAGGAGAATGAGGTAGTGCTGAGGACTGGGGCGGGTGGTGGGAGGAGTCAGGCTGTGTATCGGAGAGGAACGGGAGAGTATTCTTAGGTCTTGCTGGGAGGTAGGTCATGCTCAGAAGTGGGGTCTTGTATCTTCCTTGTCCATATATGCGTTGTATGTGCGAGTTGCTAGTAATTATTTGTACGTCTTGATAGTGGCATAACTGACCTTGAACTCATGCAGTGAGATATCTAAATGAGTCCATATTTACATGCAAACTGACGCCCACGATTAGACGGTCGTCGTTCCAAAAACTTTCCTACGTCTCACGCGCGTAGGCATACCCTCCCTCGGCTTTCCTGAAGTCAGCAGAATCTGGTACATAGGATCGCCGAACACCTCTTGGGGACCCTTGCGAAAGCTGCTGTCCCGATTCCAGAACGACCCATCGTTGCTCAGTGCATCCAGTTCGTCAAAGACAGCGCGCACGTCAAACTCGCGCAGCGTGAGTGCAAGCACAGTCTTGAGCTCGATCAGACTAAGCTCCTGGCCTATGCAATTACGAGGACCCCTCTCGAATGGCCGCCATGCGTCACCAGGTAGTTTTGCAGCATTCTCGGGTAAGAAACGCGCGGGGTTGAATTCGTCCACGTCTTCGCCCCAGATCTTCCTTGAACGGCCCATGGCGAATGCAGAGGTCCATACGTTGCAGCCCTCTGTGGGAAGTTGATCGCCACTCACAGGATCCCGAATAAAGAAGTCCTTGCGTCCGAGTCTGACGGCCGATGCTGGGGCCCAGAGCCGGAGGACTTCTTTGATGACAGCAAGGAGGTAATCGAGTTTTTTGACCACATAGGGGTTCTTTCGAAGCTGGCCCTCGGCGCCGACGTCACTGCCGAAGACTTCGTCGAGTTCCTTACGAACGGCTGCAAGGGCGTCTGGGTGTTCAGCGAGTAGCTTGTAGCAGTAGCATAGCGTCGAAGATGTAGTGTCATGTCCGGCGACCAGAAGAACTATAATGTTGTCAATGGCGGATTTTCGAAACTCTGCGTTCATTGTCGTTGAGCTGGTATCAGGCTGGTCGCTGAGCTCCTTGGCATACAACTCGAGGGCCAGATCAACTCCGACCTTGCTTCGATGAGCCTTGGACACTTCAGACTTGCCGGCGGCGAATCTGTCGTCCAAGATGTTACCGATGTACGAGATCATTTTCGATCGATAGTATTTCGTCACGATTGGTCGTAGCAGACTGTAACGGTGGAAGGGATTGATGGACTGGAAATCGATGGCCCAAGAAAGTGCAGCTCTCATCCACGTGACAAATTCACTGCCAGTGGTAAGACATTGAAAGTCGTGACCACAAACAGCCTTGCCGATGACGTCAATTGTGATCTTGGTCGCCTGGCATAATATTAGTGAAGTTCGGGTCTTGTAACCATCAGCATACCTCTTCCTCCATCCTGAAGATTCGATCATCAGTTGAGTGCTCATCAAGCAACTTGATGAAGTCCTTGGTGCAGTCGACGATCATAGGGACTTGGCTGATAAGATGCTGTACAGAGAATCCCGGGTTGAAAGCGCTTCTCCACTTTTTCCACAATGGCCCGCTTGTTGTCAGCATGTTTACCTTGCCCATGAATGGTTCCAGTGCATCCACCAAGGTGGGGTGCTTGAGCAGATTGGCTTGTTCGACCTGACGAGCTGCATCTCTGGATTGAAGAATCTCAGCGGGATCTTCGAGGTTCTTTTGTGGAACTTACGGATCCGTAATCACTAAAGAGACGACGGAAGCCGGGCGTGAGTCGAGGTAGTAGACAGGCGGTAAGTCGTATTCGCGCACAAGTTGGGCTGACAACGTGTGTGGATGTGCGCGACGCGGCAGCTTTGCAGCGGTCTTGCCCAGCGATATGAGATGTCCGAATATTAGAGAGTGTGGCGGACCAGGCTTTGTCTCGTTAGTGATGTAGTCGATACTGAGACAGTCTGGATTTTGTGCTCCTCTATGATCGAAGAGAAAGAGGGGCAGGGACTCACAAGGTTTTGGTATCGCCATCGATCTCTGAACAACGCTACAAGCTTTGCTGCAAGCCAGACGCAAAGGATGGTTGTTATTGTCGAAAAGACAGTGTAGTCATCAAAGAAGCTCATGTTGTGATGTTTGCGAGACGGTATATTCGAATCGATGCAACTCAATGGATGGTGCAGATGCTTTGGCACCACGCGGGCGCTTGTGGCTTGCAGCTGTTGAGGCTGCAGTACTCACCACGGTGGCAGGATCCCGCATACGTTGAAGCTCGCTGTATTCGACGTGCACAGTTTTGAAGTAACAAGGTATGGTGAGGGTAGATGCAGCAAAACACCTACGCACCTGCTCATTTACACAACTGCTGACTAAACGCAGCATTTCGGAAGACCTTCACAACGGCTTTGCGCGAGATTTCCCAAGTAGCAGTAGGTAAAGCATTACATCGGCTTCTAATGATCGACAAAGTTGCACTAGAATCCCTCACAGGCACGGTGCGCAATTGAGGATTCAATATGCGCCCCTTTCGCACGTAACCTAAAGTGACGCCCACGATGACGCCAAACCTTTATACTTTGTTCTTATAAAAGCAGTGGTCTGGTATAGATGGAGCTGAAGCTCAACGAAACCAAAGTTCGAGGTTGTTCCTGGACGCATTGCATCTGAATGCAAATGGTGTTTTCATGCAGGCGACTGGGGTTGGGCGCCTGCGCGCCTGCGCCTTTCCCAGCCTGATCTCCGCGCACTGGGCCGATCATCTCCTAGTGGGAACGACGTCCGTCCCAACATGCACCGACCGCTTCGCTGTGCATGCGGTGTCGGAGGACAGACGCGTGGCGCCGTTGTGCACCGCACTTGTTCCGGTCGCTGTTGACAACAATGTTTGCGGGCGCTGTGACGATTACACAAGCTGCATGCAGGTTACAATTGCATGAAAATCCATTGCGCTACAGACGCATTGCGAATTGGCTGTCATAGGTTATCTCGCAGCGGGTGGCGGGTTTCGCATTGAGCGTTTCGCCTTCGAATGGTCGTGCCATCCCAGTCCTCTTGTTGCTCCCCTGAAGCTTGCTGTTCTCGACGGCAACGGACGATTCCTTCACCACGTGTCACACTACTCAACGCGTCCAGGAACTGAGCTTTGCTTTACCTCACTGCCAGCTCCAAACAGCCACATCCTGCGCTCGACTCTCTCCTGCCTTTCTTCGCATACCGTACGGTGGACCTGACAGCCGTACCTTGCAGTAGCGCTGAGACGAGTCGGCCGCTGTACCGCGGCTAACTTGGAAGGTCCGACCTAATCTCCCCACACGGACCCTGAGCCATTCACTCAATCCATTGCGTGGCCCCACTCAACTTGCGCGCCTGCTTGAGGGACCTGACTGATCAAACTGATCTCCGGCAGCCCTCCTTCAATCTCGTTCGCTGTCTATCGTCACTGTTTTCAAACCGCTCCCGTGAGCGCGGGACAGGGTACCCAGCTTTTGCAACCCAAGGCCCAGGCTGCTTGCTCCGCAACTGCTCTCCTTTCTCCCGGCTGCCAAATTACGCGCACACAGTGCCTGCCACCCACTGTTATAACGGGCTCGTCCCGCGTGATCAGGATGGCTGGTACTACTCCTTCCAATATACACTCTAATACCTACACCAAGGACGGTTCGCCCGATCCATCAGCCGCGCCCACGACCAACGGAGACTTTCAAGCAGCTGCAGCACGCAGATCCAGCTTCTCTTTCCTTCGGAAGCGGTCTTCTGAGAGCAAAGTCACCACGTCACGCGCGCCCAGCATGAGTCGCAAGCAGAAGGCTCTTGCCCAAGAGGAGGCTCTGCGGAAGCAGCGAGAGGCAGCAATGCTGCCTAAGGAGCCTCCCCGCCTCCCATCACACTCGCCTCTTCCCCAGATCGCCAGCTTTGGAGGAGAGCACCGCCCCGATTCTGTTGCCATTGTCTCCAACAAGGTCGGTAATTATAGTACAAACTTCAGCAGACCATCAGTCGAGCAATACAGAATGGCGGCACCTGTCGCCAACCTCGCCGTGATGCCGCCTGTCTCTAGTAGCTCGCACTCATTCATCGACACCGACCCGTACGCTAGGACAGAGAGCATGACAAATCGCGGCCGTTTCAGCTACGCCAGCAGCCAGATCAGCGCTGTCAACAGCCCCCGCCGTGTGCGCAAGAAGAAACAGCCCACTCCTTTCAAGTACGTGAAATGTTCTGTCCGCGCTCATTCACACTGACTTTGAACAGCATCCTTGTACTCGGTACCAAAGGCAGCGGCAAGTCATCATTCATTGAATTCCTCCGCACTGCGCTTGCATTGCCCTCCAGGAAGCGCCCTCACACTCCTTCCCCTCCTCCCAGCGCTGTCGCCGAAGACTCGCCTTTCACCTCGCAATACTTGGAGACGGAGGTCGATGGCGAGAGAGTCGGTGTCACTCTCTGGGATTCCGAGGGACTTGAGAAGAACATTGTCGACTTCCAATTGCCCACTGTCACTTCATTCCTCGAGTCCAAGTTCGAAGACACCTTTGGTGAAGAACAAAAGGTCATTCGTTCACCGGGCGTCAGCGATACCCACATCCACTGCGTCTTCTTGATTCTCGACCCGGCGCGCCTTGACGCAAACATTGCTGAGGCCCGCAAGAAGTCGAATGTCATCAATGTTGGCAGTGCCATCTTTGGCGGACTGGACGAGAGCCTGGATCTTAATGTGCTGCGCGAGCTGCAAACCAGAACGACCGTCGTCCCCATCATCAGCAAGGCGGACACCATTACTGGAGCACATATGCGCCACCTCAAGAAGATGGTCTGGGATACGATCAAGCGAGCAAAGTTGGATCCTTTGGAAGCACTGAACCTTGACGAGTTCGAGGATGACGATACCGACCGGCTGGATGAGCGAGACGAAGATGAATATGCACAGAGTTCAGACAACGAAGGCAAGGCAGATGTGTTGAACAAGATCCTCGGACGCTCATCCTCTGAAGCGGCTCGCTCCATTGCCTCGTCACGCTCGTCCTCTGCCTCGCATTCCCCGCCGTCATCCCCACCGAACGTTCGCAGGAACCACAGCCGCAAGCCGTCAGCGATATCCGCATCAATACATAAGGAAGATGCTGAGACACCATTCCTTCCACTAAGCATTATCTCGCCAGATCCGTACGAACCGGATGTTATCGGCCGCAAGTTCCCATGGGGCTTCGCAGATCCTTACAACCCCGAGCACTGCGACTTTGTCCGACTTCGAGAAAGCGTATTCAGCGAGTGGCGATCAGAGCTCCGCGAAGCAAGTCGCGAGCAGTGGTACGAGGGATGGCGAACAAACCGGCTGCAAAAGGGCAACAACCCTAGGAGACGCGTTCCCCCGTCCGATGGTCTTGCTACACAGCAACCAGCTCCCTTCTCTCCCCCGACTGGACGCACATCGACCGCGGGGAGCCAGTATCGTCCTTATCGTCCCGACAATCTTTAAGTGCCTGACTTGGCAGCACGATGCATGTGCAGCCCATCAAACATGATGGAAGCACTGGCCATCTCTTCTTCGAGTACAGGATTCGACCACGTTTAAGGGCGACAGGCAGGATCACCACTTCTCTTCTTCTCACACTTTTACCACAACATTTTGTACCCATACCCACCCCTTTACTATGTTCATCGAGTTTGTCTCAGATCTGCACATACCTTCGAGTATGCCCTTTGCCTTGATATTGCTTATTTAAATTGCGCATACCCCCTCTTCTATTGTTTAGTACGTTTAGATGATGCCATTCCGACGTGTCACAGCTTGCGAGTTGTTGGTGTCGGGGAAGTAGTTGATACGCTGGACGTAATGGAAGGGCAGGCGAGCAAGAGCGGACGAGACGTGGCGCGGCTTGTATCATATTTACCAATGACATTACTGTACATTTCATTCTCGCCGCTTGTGAGAACTTCATGTGCTTGAGATCTGTTGCGTCTACGTTCGTTCCTTCATTCCACTCACTATCAATGACTCTGGCGATTGTTTACTCCGAACAAACGTCGACACTGCAGTCCCCAGACTCAGTTGCGGCCCTGTACCTGCTTCTCAGACCGCTCTTTATCTTTCCTTTCCCCGTGCCATCTGCAATGCCCGACGATTGCAGCCATTCCACACCACAGCATATTTGTCAACAAAAGGCATGTTCGAGATTACGAGCATTAAAACATGCCACGTATCCCGCGCTACGGATCTCACATGTACAGACTGCGTGCGGTAAGAATATATATATACGCTATGGGCCCGTGCACGGCCGGGCCCCTGCCCTTGATGATGTGACGCATCCTGTCTTGAACCCGTAGTGATGTCGGCCTTGAGCTTTGAGGTTACTGATTCTGCTAAGACTATGGCTGCCTGACAAGTTCTTAAGGAATGGTTAGAGGGTGCAGCTTGGTGCAACACCATTTATTCGATGCTGTACAGTTGGTCTGATATCCAGGGCCCCGTTTGATCACGCTGAAAATGATCTTGCGGACGACTTGCAACAGCCACCACGACTGACACATCTTCAGGAGTGGTTCTTCCCAAAAGTGCGACAAAGCCAGAACAGCCTCGAAGGACAATGTCACTGCCTCCAAACGCTGCCTGGCAAGGCTGAAACGCAAGCATTAGCGAAGTAGGATGGGTAGGATATTGCTCTATTTGGTCGTAATATCTTGTCACACTGCATGCATGTTGGGCTGTGGCTTAGCTATCGCAGCCTGGTGTTGCGGAAGAGGGGATAAATGCTTGCAATCCTTAGGTGCGTGTTATCGTGAGCTTAGCGATAACATCGTCCCTGCCACTACTATGTCCGCCACAAAGGTTGAAGCACTTGACAACGATCAGTACACAGTAGGATGAATATGCGCTCTCGAAATCGAACTCATTGCTGCCCGTCAGTTTCTTGACAAGATTCACAGCCGTCCAAAGACCAAGAGCAGAAACGACAAAAATAGCTATATTCTTGGTGAGGCTGAAGGGCACAATGTCGTTGTCGCAGTCCTGCCCGACGGCGTCTATGGAACAACTTCCGCGACACGAGTGCTAGAGAATATGCTTGGCTCGTTCATAAACGTTCGCATCGGGTTGATGGTTGGGATCGGCGGCGGTGCTCCCAGCAAGAAGAACAACATTATGCTGGGTGACATCGTTGTGAGCGTCCCTAAGAACAGCACAGGCGGCGTCTTCCAGTATCGATATGGGAAGGACATACAGGGCAAAGACTTCCTACCTACAGGTCACCTTAATCGAACGCCCTCATCTATCCTCGCGGCTGTCAACAACCTAGGCTCGGAGTTCGCAATCGAAGGCAACAATATCAAGGACGATGTAGAAGCAGCCTGTGCTCTTATAAAGAAGGAATTCACACGCAGCAAATGCAAACGTCCATCCTCAGCAGACCAGCTCTACGATTCCGATTTTATACATCCGGATGCCCATAAGCCATGCGCCACCATTTGCGCCTCAAACACGCACGCTGTTGTGGATCGGAGCGAATGGTCTCCTCGAGAAGATGAACCTATGGTTTTCCGTGGCATTATTGCTTCTGCTGACCAGCTCATGAAAAATGCCCTGGTTAGAGACAAATGGTCTCAAGAGAGGGATGTGCTTTGCTTTGAGATGGTAGCGGCGGGCTTGATGCAAGGTTTCCCATGCGTAGCTATACGCGGCATCTGTGACTACTCTGACACGCACAAAATGAATGATTGGCACGGATATGCTGCTATGTCTGCGGCAGCATATGCAAAGAATCTGCTGCGAATGAGCACACCTGACGAGGTTCTGGGCGAGCCAAAGCTGGCCAAGAGTGAGTTGATATAAGTGTGGAAGACGCTATTAGAAAAGGTGGCTGGTTGTATGTAGTTGAGAAGCAGCTCACAGTAATTGAGGAATTTACTTCTGCAACCCATGCGACGGTCGTGAAAACCGATGCGGAACAAGCCCACGTCAAACTCAAGGCATGGATGCATGGTAATGATCGAGGCTTCGAGGACAGTCAAGTCTCGATACTACGCAAGTGTTGGCCTGGGACTGCAAAATAGGTTCTTGGTCGCGACGACTTCAAAGACTGGTTTGGCAACCCAGACAGAAATCACCTCGTCTGGTGTAACGGAGGGCCGGGCACCGGAAAATCTGTTTTGGCCAGTGTCATTGTCAATCACGTTCAACAGCAACTCGCAATTCGCAATCAAGGCTCAAATCTCGTCTATGCTTACTTTGGCTATCAGGATCCTGAAGACAAGAAAACAGAGTCGATAGTGGCGGCTCTCCTTCAACAACTTATTGGAACGCGAGATAAAATCCCAGATGTCGTTGAACAGATATTCAAGGACTACAGTCGCCAGAACAAGAAGCCTGTACTTAACACCATGACAGTAATGTTCTGTGAAGTGGCGAGACAAGCTTCTGGAATCTTCATAGTGATTGACGCACTGGATGAGTATCCTGAAGAAGAGAGGGAGCATTTCTTCGGGCAATTTCTTCATCAGGTTCTCATGGAGGTCGATTCTGCCAAAATTCTGGTGACCAGCCGCCCTAAAACCAGTATCGCCGACTACCTTCGTGGTCATCACGCCCGTGAAATCAATATAGGAACCAAGGATGTAAAAACAGATATCAAGAACTATGTCAAAGGTCGATTGGATTCACCAGCCCCAGCCGGCGTTGGTGCAAGTGGACGATTGAAAAAGCGTCTTCCGGTCCAAGACCCACAAGTTCGAGACTCCATTATCGATGTCCTCTCCGAAAATTCCGATGGTATTTTTCTCTGGGTTGATCTACAGCTCAACTTGCTGTTTCGCCAGCGAAACGAAGAAGACGTTCTTGAGGTACTGGGATCACTTCCAAGAAGCTTGAACGATACATACTTTCGCGTCCTACAACTTGTCGAAGAAGAGGCACGACCACTCCGGACTTCAGTGACCAAGTATCTAATATGGTGTATCTATAGTCGTAGATATACGCGATTGTATGAGCTTCGAGAAGCTGTTGTTGTGGACGAAACAACGACGGACATCGCGCGGCTTCGACCTGCTAGACAACGCTACACTACAGCCGACATTCTGGACGCATGCCGAGGTCTGTTGGTTTCTGATGATGATTAATACAGAGACCCTCTCGGCGGGTGGTCTTCTACAAGGATCATCCATTTCTCGTTCTGGCAATTTATCATGACGGACGACCGCGTCCTACAGACCAGTTTCGCTTTACTACGAGACTCAGATGCCGTCGAATCCGAGTTGGCACATGTGTGTATTAGCCACCTAACGCATATATGTCTTCAGGATGGCCCAGCATCAAGTTTCGATGACTTGCGGATGAGACTCGCGGGCAAAAATATCCCTTTTGCTTGGTACTGCGCTAGGTTCTTCGACGAGCATGCTGTCACAGTTGGAGTGGCTGGAGATCTCCAACAAGCACTCTATGAGCTCCTCGCGCTGGACGTTTCAAACTAGCAGCTCTCATGCAATTGCGGCATATGAGAAAGCCTAATTACAGAGGGGATTTCAGGTCTTTCGGATCTGGAGTAAATGCTCGGACAATCGTCCAGATATCACGACTGGTAGAAGTCGAGTCAATCAGGAACGAAAGTAGATGGAAAGCACTCGAGTTATACCAGGGTTCGATCCATCAAGCTTGCGCAATGGGTCGAGCTGATCAGGTCCAACATTTGATCGATTTGGGTGCGGACTTCAACGCCCCCGACAAGCATGGAGAGACCCCTTTCGCAGTCGCGATCGTGAGGATGCGCATCGACATCGTGATAGTCCTTCTACAGGCTGGAGTTGATGTAAATCAACCCATCTGTGAAGATGAGACAACCTTGGAAGTCAGCTCGAGGGCTGGATATAAAGAACTGGACGCACTCTTGCTGGATTCCGGTGCTACCGGTGTTGAGAACGACTGCACTTTCACTTCGGCGCTGTACGATGCAGTCTGGCGCGGCCAAAATGAAGTTGCCATGCTCCTCCTATCGCAAGGAGCGGAATGCACAGAGAGTCTTCTGCTCTGCGCTGCCGAGGTCGGAATGACCGAAGTTGTACGGTCCTGTCTTCGCTCGGGCATAAGTCCTGATGGCCAAGCGTACAAGCAACCCGCTAGTGAAAACCACATTGATAGGGACAGTAGACCCCTATATTGTGCAGCCAAGTGGGGATGGACTGATACCACTCGGATTCTCCTAGAGTACAACGCCGATGTAAGTTTCGTGGGGGGATCCTTCGGTACTTCTTTGCAGGCCGCAGCATTGTCTGGAAGGGAAGACATCGTGACACTACTTCTGAAAGACAGTAGTGAAGCGTTTGTCAATCACTCTGGTGGGGAATATGGTACAGCAGTGAGTGCTGCTGCATACAATGGCCAGGATTCCATCGTCCAGCTTCTCCTGGACGCAGGAGCTGATGTGAACATTCCCGGGGGCCAATATGAGTATGCTTTGGTGGCATCTGTGGATATTGATACTATCGAATCTGAGTCTGCGACCTCATCTCGTAGCTGGATGAGCACATCCCACGGCTTCGGCGAAGGAGGACCGAAGATGAAGATTCACCGGGGGATTTAAAAATGCTACAGAGAGGCTCATCAACGCTGGAGCAGATATCCCAAAACAGGGGGAAGCCGCCTTGACCGAAGCTATCAAGAATGGTCAAACTCGGCTGGTCGACCTTCTCCTGTCTAGAGGGGCGCGATTTAATCCTCAGATCTTCAGCACAACCATTGATTCGGCGCCAGTGAATCTAGTGAAGCTGATGCTTCAAATTGGCGTGGATCCTGATCAAGCAGGTGAAGATGGGAAACGACCTTTAGTCAGGGCAGTCCAGAGAGATGATGTCGACATTGTGAAAGCATTGATTGAAGGGGGAGCGGATCCGAAATTGTCTGCAGAAGGGAAATCCGGGGTGACACGTCCACTTCACGAGGCCTGCGCTGAGGCCAATCTGTCCCTTGTCAACATTCTTCTGGACGCCGGTGTAGATACCAACCTCTGGGTCAATACTCCAGAGTGCGAGAAAGCACGATTTGGCTATGCATCCGGCCAGGCACAAGGCTCAGCACTACATGCTGCTTGCTCTGGTGGCAACCTTGGTCGCTCAAGTGACAGAGATCTGTTGGATGAACCTCGAGCCAACATTGTCAAACTCCTTCTTGGCAAAGGAGCAAAAGCAAATACCCAGAATGAAAATGGTTGGACAGCTCTAGGTCTCGTTTGCTCACGTATCGACAAGGACCCCAACGCCTACAGTATGGCTAAAGTACTTTTTGATCATGGAGTCGATCACCACGCGCCTTGCGGGCAGTACACATCCGCTTTAGAAGTAGCTGCCCGGCACAGTCATGAGGAGATCGTTCTGCTACTTCTGAAGGCGGGCCTGACTGATGAGCATCTGAAACAAAACGCTCTACAAGTCGCAGCAGAAGAAGGATACAAGAACATTGTACGTTGTCTACTAGCCGAAGGCGTTGATGCTTCAGTTCCTCTTGGTAACAGCACGTTTGTCCCTGCTGGAGATAAACCAATCCACAGCGCAGCGAGCAATGGCCAATTTGACACGGCCAAAAAGCTCATCGAGGCAGGCGCGAATATCCATGAACACGGCTATTTTGGGTCGGTCTACGAGACCGCACTCGTCGGCTATGCGTTCAGCTACGATGGAAAAGGCGGGTGGGGCAAATTGATAGCGCTTCTCCGCCAGAAGGGAGCAGAGGAGCCATCAGCAACGTGCCACTACGGCATCCGCTGCAACGGACCAGAATGTGCTGGTAAAGGCAACAAGTTTGCCAAGCCTTACTGGTTCTGCAGGGAGAGCGCAGGGCCGACCGACTGGATTCGCGGGACACGGTACGAATGCGAGGTTTGTGAGGACTTTAACCTTTGCGAGAGCTGCCACGATGTTTTCCTGGACGAGTCGAAGCAGCTCTCTTACCAGCGCCGACTCTCGGCGTCTTCCCAAGGTCATAAATCGGACAGCGACGCTTCATCGCCAGACCACGATGATATGTCGTCATTGGACGATCAGAGTTCTGATGAATCATACGCTCCTCCCCTGTCCCACACCATAGATCACATAATCAACGTTCTGGAAGCCAGAGAGTGTCTAGGCGTGGAAACTGGACTAGGGAGTGAGACTAAGAAGCGGGCAAAGAATGGCCCAAAGGCTCAACTAGACTTGGTGCATGAAGTGGACGCCATGGACGTGGAGTTGTTCTCATAACGCTTTCAAGCCTCTGGGAATAACATTGTTGGGTACTCTACTGCTTGGAAGCAGCGCAAATGGCTTCAAAGCGGCGATGTCGGCCCCCCGTCTTAGTGCATCAGAATATTTCCAGCAAGTTTTGCACTTTGGACGTACAGATGAAGTAGCACCAAAGTTTGATAGCAAAAAGCAATTCAGTCATATTATATTCAATTTGGTGCACATCTCTCACATACGATCATCAGACGTTGAAAAAAACAAGGCTTCCCGTTCGCTCAGCCCTGCCGCGCAGATACGCATCCGCTGTGGCTGTGGCTGTGGCTGCTGTGCCCTGGCAACGGCGAATCTTAGGTTGCATGGCGACGGCGTGTTTCGCTCTCCATGTAGAAAACACAGTGTGATGGTCGATCGCTTCTCAGCAAAAGTACCAGATTTGAGACTGACTGTGTCTCGCGGGTCAGCTAGTCATTTACCATGCTGTCCGGGATGGCTGTACACTTTGATGGACCGATTCGTCACGTCGACAACAGCCGGACGTAATGGAAGGGCAGGCGAGCAAGAGCGGACAAGACGTTGCGCGGCTTGTATCATATTCACCAATGAAATTACTGTACACTTCACTGCATGGATGGAGTTGTGAGCTGTGGCGTCTTTTTGTCATCCGGCATTAAGGCGTTGTAACGTTGTTGGTGCTTTCTTTCTCTGTCCTTGTGCTTGTCAACCGGGATGTATGTGTAAGAGCAACTTTTTTCATTGAAGACCCCTAAAGTTATTATTAAACTGAACTTGATGCCTGCATTGACTTACCACAGTGTCTTCGCTGTCTTGAGCGCCGTGCCAGTAACACAGCGTAAAATCTTCTGCTTACCCGACATTCCTCCCCACCGAGTCTTTCCTCTAAATCCTATCTAGCTAAGAGGGCATTGGTAGCTGATGTCTTTGACCTCCTGTTTCTCAATGCCAACACATGCTCAACGCCAATACATGAACAACGGTGTCTGGAGTTTTCCTGCCTTCTGATTCAACTAGATATCCTCCACGGTGTGCATACATTCCGAAACTCTGTCAAGGTCAGTTGCGGACTCCCACAGACAGGTCCAAGATTCTCACAATATGAAGTATGTCTCTGGATGTCTTCTTCATTATGATCTCAATTCGAGAACTTCAGCGAAAACCTGTCTCATTTAATATTGAATTCCGGGTGGCTGCAAATTCCACCGTTTCCACTACTTCTCACGAACATCCGTCGACAAGACAGCTGCGTCTATTCTTGTACTTCTTGACAAGACGAATGAGTCAACAATGCGTTCCAAGCTTTCGTGTGGTTGCATTCGACACACTGACGCCTCCACGTACACCGAAAGTCAAACATAACTAATGCTGCATTGTGGCAACAGCTGATCACTATGCTGCTGATCTGTCGCAAACCTTGACCCCCTCCGAGATATCTGCTCGACTTAATCAGCACTCAATATTGTTGTATTCAGACAATGTTCTATTTATCTCGCATGTGTTTTCGCACGGGGAACGTAGTTACGTCGGACCTTGTTCTAGTCTCAGCAATAGAAATCGGACAGACGATGGTCCCACGAGTCGCGAGGAGGCAGCTCCAGAATTTCCACATCATGCTTCGCGTCGCGTCGCTTCCTTGCCGCATCTTCGTCCTACAGAGGGTCTTGTGATGAACTGGACTTGCTGATCTTGATCATGTCTGGCCTTTCGATAGCCTCATCAGATTGTGGTCGAGGAGATTTGACATGGGGAGTATGCTTGGATCTACCAATCCCAGCCGTGGGTTTATTCGGTTTGCGATGACTTGGTTCCACGCGATAGGATCTGTCCATGCTAACAAATGGTCTGCGCGATCTGTGCCGTAAGCTGCGCTCGACAGCTCTCAGAAGACTTCCCGTTTCAATGTAGTTGGACTGTACCTCTATCTGAACAAGTTTGTTGTCTTCTTCCTTGGTAGAGATTTTTTTTACATCCTTGTGGTAGATGTAAGCACACACATCCTGGGCCAGACGGTGGCCCTGTTTGCACAATTGCTCATGACTGCGATGAACTTCATATGGATCGTGGCAATAAGCGCATTTTCGTGCATGCATCTCGAAGTCGTAGAGTACCCAGCTTTCTGTGTTGTTCACAGGCCGAGACACTGCTCCGACAGGGTCTTTCCTGAACCCAACGGCTCTTCCTTCCTCTGAAATTGGTTTGCTGCGCGTAAAGAGAGATATTTCATGATGCTCATCAGCAGCGAGATTGGTCTTTTCTTGCTCCAGACGAGCCTTTGCGGCCCCTTCAACCTCCTTTTTCTCGCGAGCCTTGCGCTGCTTTGAGGTCTCTTTCTTTTAGTACCTTCATAGTCCTTTGTTGCTCCTGAATTTCCGCCCGCAGATGGTCTATGGCCAGCCAAGTCTTCGATATTCGGACGTGAATCTGTATGTCCCAACACAAGTGAATTGCCAATAACTTTGGCTTCCGACTGCTCACAATTGGGACTGGAATCCTTTAAGTTGTTATACCGTGTGCGTCGGTCCTCTGAGCGCTCTTGTAAGGTCAACTGCCCTTATTACTGAGACTCATCGTCTTCGTCATCCCTCTGAAAAATGGGAACTTGATGGCAACCTGTAGCCGCGCTCTCTTTGTACTTCTGGCTGATCTTACTGAAGCTTTGATTCGTTCTTTTCCAAGGGCGCGAGTGATGATAATAAAGCCGTCCTACATTGGTCAGCAAAAGCCTAGCGCGGATACGGAGAATACTAACCTCCTCTATGAGAGGATAACCAAGCTTAATTATTGCTTTCTTTTCGACCAGTCGCTTGCGCAGCTTGGGTCAACCGCTCTTTCCATAGTGTGCCCGTGGCAGCTGATCTACTGCATCACTTCCAATGGAAGCGCTTGGCTCTTTACAGCTTGGAGGTTCTACACTTGTGGTTTGACGATCGTCGGACGCGTCGACCCACAGTCACTGTGGCGTTCACACGATCCTGTGCATGCAGCCTATCGTGGTCTTCGCCATCGCTTTCTTCATAATCGTCTTCGCAATCCTCTACATAATATGAAGGTAGAGAAAACAGAGCAAACCGTTCTTGATGTTTCCCCAGATGGCGGCGCAGGTGTGTCAAATAACCCAAAATCGACCTCACTTAGCAAAAGATACTTCAGCTGCGGATCTCACTGTCAGCACCTTGAAACTACCGTGTCTGTGCGCGTGACGCCCGGATTCGCGTGACGCCCGCTCCGAGCCTTGAAGCTCATCACAAAATGAGGTTATAGAGCCACATACAATAGCTA
>JAFISE010000268.1:0-31882 GCA_022560025.1 Stagonosporopsis chrysanthemi
AACCACCACGAAAGTCGATCAGCTGTAGAACCTGTAGCACCATGTCCCAAGAGCACCTTCAAGATAGCGCATACGCCGAATCCATGAAAGACCCCGAAAGATTCTGGATGAGGCAAGCAGAGAACATGCAGTGGCACAAGAAGCCCACAAAAGCATTCGAACAAAGGGTACGAGTGCTCGAGAAGAGCAATATTCAGCATGATTCATGGAGTTGGTACACCGACGGGGAGATATCCACAACCTATAACTGCGTGGACCGACACGTAGCATGTGGAAATGGTGACAATGTAGCAATATATTGGGACAGTCCAGTCACCAGCACGAAGGAGCAATACACGTACAAACAGCTACTCAACGAAGTGGAGACACTCGCTGGCGTGCTTCGGGAAGAAGGAGTCAAGAAGGGCGACGTAGTACTCATTTACATGCCCATGATCCCTGCAGCAATATTTGCCATGCTTGCGATCGCTCGACTGGGAGCTATTCATTCTGTTGTCTTTGGTGGCTTCTCTCCAGCGGCGCTTGCGCAACGTATCGAAGCTAGCCGACCAGTGGCCATCATGACAGCATCGTGCGGCATCGAAGGATCCAAGAAACCCACCGCGTACAAGAGTATGATCGAGGAGGCAATACAAAAGAGCAAGATCAAACCAGCCAAGACGATCGTTTGGCAGAGAGACCAGCTGAGATGGGATCCAGTGGTGAAGGAAAATGGCCAAAGAAACTGGCAGCGTCTTGTTAAAAGCGCCAGAAACAGAGGGCTGAAAGCCGAGGCTGTGCCGGTCAGGAGCGAAGATGGGCTGTACATCATCTACACGAGCGGCACTACTGGCCTGCCCAAGGGAGTCGTTCGCTCAGCAGGTGGACACGCAGTTGGCCTCAACTTCTCCATGAAGTATCTCTTTGGTGTACACGGCCCCGGCGACGTTCAATTTACAGCCTCCGATATTGGTTGGGTTGTTGGTCATTCCTACATTGTCTATGCGCCGTTGCTTGTTGGCGCATCCACTGTGCTTTTTGAAGGCAAGCCTATTGGCACCCCTGACGCAAGTACATTTTGGCGAATCGTTCAAGACTACAAGGTAACGACCATGTTCACTGCCCCGACAGCCTTGCGCGCGATCAGGCGCGAGGACGGAGAGAACGACTTTTTTGAGAAACAGTACGGTGAGAAAGGCTCACTCAAATCACTGCGAGCACTTTTCTTGGCCGGCGAGAGGAGTGAGCCAAGCATCGTACATATGTATCAAAAACTGTTGTCCAAGCATTGTGCGCCCGGGGCTATAGTTGTTGATAATTGGTGGTCCTCGGAGTCTGGATCGCCCATCTCTGGAATCGCATTGAGTGCCTCGGCTGGGCTCGATTTCTCCTCATCTGATCGGCCGAAGCCTCTTCCAATCAAGCCGGGGTCTGCTGGTAAAGCAATGCCGGGCTTTGATGTACGCGTTGTTGATGACTCTGGCAAAGAGGTGCAGCGAGGAGAAATGGGCAACATTGTCATGGGTATACCTTTGGCACCAACTGCTTTTACAACTTTATGGGAGGACGAAGAGCGCTTCTACAAGGGGTACATGAAGAGATTCGACGGGAAGTGGATTGACACTGGTACGCATTCGTGGCATGGTATTGGAGTAATCGACTAACAGCATGAAAGGTGATGCGGGGATGATTGATGAAGACGGCTACATCTCCATCATGTCCAGAGCAGACGATGTCATCAATGTAGCTGCACATAGGTTCAGCACCGGCGCCATCGAACAAGCCATCACGACCCATCCCTCGATCGCTGAGGCAGCTGTGGTTGGTATACCCGATGCTTTGAAAGGCCACCTGCCTTTCGCGTTCGTTACGCTTGCTACGCACCCTCATCCAGACCCTGCTGTCCCTGACGAGGGTCTGCTCTCTGAGGTGCAGAGTCTTGTCCGCGAGCAAATCGGCGCAATTGCTTCTCTCGGTGGCATCATCCAAGGTAAAGGCATGGTCCCAAAAACACGTAGCGGTAAGACGCTTAGGCGCGTCTTACGAGAGCTGCTTGAGAATGCCACGCACGGGGACTTTGACAAGGAGGTCAATGTGCCGAGTACGATTGAAGATCGCGAAGCTGTGAGTGTGGCAAGAGCAAAGATCAAGGAGTACTTTGAAGTCAAGGGGAAGGAGCTACACCAAGCGACTGAGGTCAGAGCGAAGCTGTAGCTGCCATCAGCCGGGGCATGGTGTGTATGGTGTCCTTTTCACGTAGTACAAGGTGTTGTGTAAGAAGAAGGCATGCGCGACAGTTCTGTTTGTAGTTAAGCGCGTCTTCGTGCACTCTGAACGCACTCTCCCTAGCAAGTTGCTCTGTTCCGTTCTGGTAGTGCTGCTGCTTACCGGCTTCACACCTTGTGTTACACCTTGTGCGAAATGTGATCAGTTGTCTCAGCCGGCTCGTATTGACCCGGTTGGCTACGGGCGGCGTCAGGCTGCTCTGAACGGTGTCAGATCGCAACGGCCCGTCCCCCGCGTCTCGAAACGACGACAGGTCGTGGTTGTAGACACAAGAAGCATGGACACGAGGGAAAATGACACATTGTGGCATTATTGGGAGAGAGAGTCACGGCCAACCCGCGTCCTTCAGGCTGGAAGATGGCTCACGTGCTTGACGGTTGCTGCGGGCACTGCGGGCGCTGCATGCCGTGCCGGAGTAAAGCTCGTTGGTAGACTCCGGCCGAGGACACCACGTGTAAAATGCTAGCCGATCTCAGGGATCCATCAGACCGGGCCGCCTGGTGGTTCGACCGGACTAGGAGCACCCCAGCCCTGCAATCAATCTGGCGAAAGGACTGTCAACAATTTGCAGACGGTGGCGGTCCAAGTCATGGTCCCAACAGATGGACGCTCAAAGGGTGTTGTCACCAATAAGGCCAGCGCACTGGAGTCTCGCCTGATGGGTTGTCATACATGGCCGGTCGGGTATGGCAGAAGCGCCAACAGACACGCACCGGACAGTGCGTCCGTCTGGAAGAAGAGCGTGAAGCGGCCGGCTCGCGAGAGCTCACCTGCTCGCCAAGGGCCGAGCGGCAGCGCTGTTGCGGGTTTGGGACGGCTTCGGCGATGCATGATGCCTCAATGGGTGCCAAGGTTGGGGCACAAGGCTTCTGATATGGTCGAGACAAGGGCGGCAGATATGTGCGCAACTCAGCTCTAGTCTGTGTCTGACCTCGGTACCTGCAGTGACGTCTCAGACTGGGATAGGTTTGCAGTACTGATGCAGCGCTGAGCTGTGCTGAAGCAGCATCGACGTGATCAGACGGGGCCGCTATGGCACGGCTAGGTACTGCATGCAGCTGCAGCTGCATCTGCGACGGCGTCTGCACGGCGGGCAGGCAGTGGACCACAGCGGCGAAGCCCACGACGACGACGGTTGTTGTCGACCGTGGGCGCGTCTCTGCTTGGTCAGCGACGGTAGTACATGCCGGCATGTCTGCAGACGTGGGGTTGGACTCGGTTACAGCCTTGACACAGTAGTGCGCTGCAATGCACGTGTTGGCAGCGCGGCTGGCCGGGACACTCGAGGTGGCACGGCCGACGCAGACGCGCAGACTGGCAGACGGGGCCCAGTGCTCTGGGGCGCAGAGTGCTGTCTGCTGGGTGCAGCGAGCGCGCAGAGAGGAGAGGCACTGAGAGGCCAGCAGACGGCAGACGGCAGACGGCAGGCGGCCGACGGCCGACGACGGCGGCAGCGCAGCCAGCAGCCCGCCGCCCGCCGCCCGCAGCCAGCAGCCAGCAGCACGAAGTAGCCCACGCAGCCCACGCAGCCAGCGCAGCCAGCGCAGCCAGCGCAGCCAGCCCAGGCTCGCAGCTGGCGGCTGGGGTGATGCAGCCCGCCCAACACAGCTGCCACTGCACTGCACACAAGACCTCTGGCTGCCCATCGAGCGCCTTGCATCGCCTCTCTTGACCTGCCTCTGCTCTGTCTGTCCTCTGTCTGTCCTCTGTCCCCGCGCACCGTGCCACTGCCACTGCCACTGCCACTGCCGCCGCACCACGCCCAGCAGCTCCCCCACGCCGCCCGCGTTGATGCGCCGCAGCTCACGCACAGCTTGCCGCCGCCGTACTTGTCGCTGTCGCTGTCGCTGTCGCTGTCGCTGTCGCTGTCGCTGCCCCTATCGCTGCTGCTGCTGCTGCTGCTGCTGCTGCTGCTGCCCTGTCGCCAGACGATAGACGCCCGACGAGACTCGAGAGCCGTCGGCAGCGCAGCTCTACAATTAGGTAGCCCTGGACGTGTGGACTCGGAGCCAGCCAGTCCGCCGCTCGCCCCGATATTCGCCCTCGCCCGCATCCTCGCCCTCGCATCCACAACACGGCCGCTGCCAGCGCGCTGCCTCCTGCCCTGCCCTGCCTTCCTCACTGCCGCCCCGCCGTTCGCCGCTCGCTGCACGCCTGCCTGACCCTCTCTGCGCGCAACGCTCCCTTGCCCTGCCGCTCGCCCTCGCACCGACCGCCGCCACGTCCCCGCTCGCTTCTGCAGCCATTTCTGCGCCGACGTTGGCTGCACAGTCCACCTCCCGCCTGCGACGTCCGTGGCCAGCCCTGTGCAACCCTGTGCTCCGCTGCCCCCGACCGATCCTGAGCTCGCTGCAGCTGTCCGCAACACGCCCTCCTCTGCCCTCCTCTGCCCTCCTGTGCCTGCCTGCGAGTCGGGAAGCCTTGCCTCCACACCCCCTCGCGGCCCTTGCTGCCCATCTCCAACCGCCTGCCACCACCACCACCACCACCACCACCGCCACCGCCAACGTCGCCGTCACCTGCAAAAGACCTCCTCCAAAGACCATTTCTGCGACGCCGTGGCTGAGACCCTACACCGCGCCGCTTGCCTAGTCCGCAGCGCCCCGGTTGCCCTCCGGACTCTGGTATACGACAGATAGCCCCCCCGTGAAAACCCCCGAAAACCCACCGGGTCTCCCAGCTACATCGCACCCTTCCAACCAACATGGCGGGCAAAATGACTCTGTACAAGCTGGTGGTGCTGGGTGACGGAGGTGTCGGCAAGACAGCCCTGACCATCCAGGCAAGTTGCCCCTTTCCTTTGACTCGGCCTCTTCCACGCGATATTAACGGCTTTTCTAGCTTTGCCTGAACCACTTCGTCGAGACGTACGACCCTACCATCGAAGACTCGTACCGGAAGCAGGTCCAGATTGACGGCCAGTCGTGCATGCTCGAAGTTCTCGACACGGCTGGTCAAGAGGAATACATCGCACTTCGAGACCAATGGATACGCGATGGCGAGGGGTTTGTCCTCGTATACAGCATCTCATCACGGTCTTCGTTCGCGCGCATACAGCGTTTCCACAGTCAGATCCAGCGCGTCAAGGAAACGGCCATGGCTGGCTCCCCCACCTATCCCGGCTCCCCCATCAGCGCCTCCGCCCCTGTTTTCGGCCAAGCGCCTGTCATGCTTGTAGGGAATAAATGCGATCGCGTCACCGAGCGTGAAGTCTCCACCCAGGAAGGCCAGGCCCTGGCAAAGGACTTGGGCTGCGATTTCGTCGAAGCATCCGCCAAGAACTGTGTCAATGTAGAGAAAGCCTTTTTCGATGTAGTGAGGCAGCTCCGCCGACAACGGCACCAGGGTTCTGGCCGTCATTCAGACAGAAACGAAAAGACTGGCAGAACACGCGTGCCTGGCAACGATCGCGTTCGAGCAAGTGGCGGCGACCGCGGAGCCAACAGTGGCAGGACTACCAAACGCAAGGACAAGCCCAAGTGTGTCATACTGTGATCGTTCTTTACAAGAGTCGCGAGGGCTTGAGCATTTGGATTTACAGCACATGATAACGAGCCACGACGTATACCTCGTTACCGCCACCACAACCCCAATAGACCGCCATCAACGAGTGGCGTCGGCATAGGAGCGGCGTTTAGCACTGCGCGCATCATTGGTCTTCCACTATTAGGATTTGCATAAGACCACGGCGTTTTGGAGTAACATAAATACCTTTGGAGTTTCTACGTCATCGTGCAGACCGCATCCACACGTGGCTACGATCTGGTACGACATTGCACGGCTGCACCAATTATCACTTTCACAGACCTTTGTACCAAGACCTTACTAGATACTGCAGAGTGCGTAAAGAGTGCGTTGGCGCTAAGCTTAAGGCACTACTAAGGGCATAGATAGAAGAAGAAAAGCACTAGAGTTACTTATATTAGCAAAGGTCTATTCTACTTATAGTATATTTAAATAAATTATAAAGATTTTGTCAAAGTTAGAAGACTTTAAGTAGAAAGATTAAATTAAGAAAGAACAAATTAAATTCCTCTAACTAATATATAAAGTTCTAGCTATAGATTATATATTTAAAAGAGTAACGTGTTTGACAAGCAAGTTGCGCATACAAGCGAGTTGCGCACCCTACTAATCTTGATTATCTATCCTATCTTAACGTATAATAGCTCTACACTACGTTACTTAATTGCGCTTAAATAAAGCTGATATACAGCTTGCTCTCTTATCTATTAATTAAAATCAAGTAGTTGCAAATTGACGCGCTGCTGCTCTTTACAACGTGCCAGAATCAACGCTACGTGATTAACGCGCTAGTCAACCTGCGCAACGCAATTGCTAGCCTAACTTAAAGAAGCTTACTCTAAGAGAGAAGGAGGTAATTGTTTAATATATACTTAATCTAGATCTATAAAGATTTGCGCCTATATATGCAGCTGTACGTAGTATAGCAGATAGCCTGCTTGCTGCGCACAGCGCAGGTTAGGTTAGCGTTAACTAGGCGCGCAACTTTGTTAAGCGTACAGACAGCCTTAAGGCTTGTTTCAATTGCGCGTACGATTAACAGAGAGCTCTATGCAAGGATCCTACCCTTATACGCGCTTGGTTTAAGCTTGTAGAAGAGACAAAGGCTAAGTAGGGTATCTGCAATAAGGACATCTATAACTTTAACAAGGCTAGCTTTATAATAAGCAAGATTACAACACAGCTTGTTATAACAGGGTTAGAGAGAAGAGGCAGGCTAAAGGCTATCTAGCTAGGCAATTGTGAGTGGGTAACTGTAATCGCTGCAATTAACGCTGCTAGCTAGGCTATCTTACCCTTCCTTATCTTTGCTGGCTAGTATTACCTCTCTGCCTAGTACAAAGAGGATATCCTACGCAAATAGGCAATTGCAGTTAGCAACAATAGCTAGACAAACAACAAGCTAGGAGTTAAGTAGCTAAAGCACTTTAACACTTACACAAAGACTTGCATTGTTAGTATACGTTGCCTGCTTATCCTTAATAGACATAAGAGCTACTACTCTCTTAAATTTTAAGAGCTCTGCAAGGAGAGTAATATCTATACGCTCTGTATACTACCTTACTTATCTTACCTGCTGCAGCCTCTTAATATTAGCTGCTTCTTGCCCCTTAAGCGCGTATACAGCTACAAGGTTAAGGGCCTTATATGCAATTATATTAACTATATTACTAAGCTTGAGTTTTTGCCTGCCTTTAAGGCAGTGTTTAAGCAATTGTTTACTACATTAAATATCTGCTCAGCCTTTTAAGGCGCAGGCCTTGTGCCTTACTAGCTAGACGCTGTTCTCTTAAGACTTAATATCTAGCTGTGTACGCCTACACCTCCTTAGGTAGAGGCTATCTAGCAGGCTTGTACGCTAAGTAACGCGCGCAAGCTTAAGGCTTAATTAACGCTGATTTGCAAGCACGTACGCTAACACAAGAGCTCCTTGCCTGCCTTAATTATTAAGGCAATTAACTAGCTTAAGAAAGGCGCTGAGGTAATAATCCTGTCAGCTAAGCTTATGCGCAAGAGGATTACCAGCCTTAAAAAGGCTAACAAGGCTGCGTGTGCGCATAAACAACGCAAGAAAAAGAGACTCTAGAAAAGAGGAGTCTTAACAAAGGTAGCTAGAGAAGATCTACTTGCTTAACGTAAGGCTAATCAGCAGATTGCGCGTAAGGAGTGTTAAGGAAGAGAGCAATTAGGTGTTAGCTGCTAGGCTCTTGCGCGCTGTACAAGGTGCAGGCAACAAAGGCATAACATGCGCACGTGTAAAAAAGATACTATAGTAACTATATAATACAATATATCAATATCTATATACTATCTCCTTGTGTAGTAGAGTTAGAAGGCTTTAAAGTAATTAAGATTAGTAGAGTGCGCAACTTGCTTATATGCGCAACTTGCTTGTCAAACATGTTAGATTACTTATTCTAGTTTTAAAGTTTTTTTAAGCTATAGATATAATAATACAAGATACTAAAAGTGTCTAAAAAGTATAGGTATCTACTATAAAGTATATAGAAGTACTAGAATAAACTATAGAACTAGATCTCTATTTCTATAAGTCTTATATAAAAGAATACTTTAAAACTATCTATTTAAACTCTATAGAGACTTTTCTTCTTAAATTTAAAAGCTTAGAGAAGATTATACTAAGAAGTAGTTAGAAGACAGATCTAAGTTAAGTAGTTGTTAAGTAGTATAAGGTAGGCTTAAAGAACTAAGCTTGTTTTTATATTATTCTTCTCTTTGTAAGTAGATTGTCTTTAATTCTACAAAATTATAAGAAAAATTCTTATACTATAAAGGTTTAAACTTTAAAAAAGTATAAAATATATTTAAGTTCTATTTATCTTAAGACTTTAGTCTTTTTTTACTATTATTAACCTTTATTTAGATTTTACTATATAACTTATATTAGCTACTTTATACTTATCTATTTTAAGCAAGCTTTCTAGTAATAATAACTAAGTAAATTAGATTATTACTAAGCTTATAGCTATTATAAGAGCCTATACTATAACAAGGTAGTGTTTACTAAAGTTGTAGTAACTATAGAAATATATTAAATCTACTTTTAAATTAAGTTAAATTGCTTATAGTATGCTTTTTAAGTAAACAACACGTGCCTTGCTTATTTTTATTCTCTAATAGATACTAATTTTTACTATAAGTACTTTAAACAACTTTATCTAATTACTACTAACTATTACTTATTAGGCCTTAGCTATTAGGCTCTAGACTATTAGACCTTAGCTAGGCTAATAGTAATAATATAGTACTACTCTAAGCCTGTACTTATAGTCTATAAGTACTATTAACTTTTTTAGTACTTGTTTAGCTTAGTAGCTTAAGCTAGGTTCTAACAAAGTACTTATAGACTGCTTTAATAGTGTAAGTTTAATCCTAAGTAAGATAAGAAGATATACTGCTGTACTACAGTAGCTTCTAATCTTGCCTAAGTAGAAAAATAAGCAACTACTTCTAAGCTACTACTAAACAACCTAAGGTCTAGGTAAAGTTATATAACTACTTCTAAGCTTTTACTTTGCTTTTATAGGTCTAGATTTAGCTAAGAGCTAGCTTACTTATATAAGTAGTTTATATATAAGAAGCTAAGGCACTTCTAAGCTAGTATAGCTTAGCTGCAGCTGCTAGCTACTAGAAGGCCTAGTATTAAGTACTTAGATTAGGCACTTTCTTAGAAGAGAGATATTATTAAGCCTTAGTTATTAGGCCCTAGACTGTTAGACTCTAGCTAGGCTAACAGTAACAATATAGTACTACTCTAAGCCTGTACTTATAGTTTATAAGTACTATTAACCTTTTTAGTACTTGTTTAGCTTAGTAGCTTAGGCTAGGTTCTAACATTGCTAAGCTTGTTTTTTAGTTACTATACTAATACCTATTTTTTCTAGCGCTCTTATAGTAGCTTTTTAAGTTATCTATGTTTATTTAATTTAGGCCTTTATATAGAAGAATATAGTAGTATATACTTTTAACAAAGTATTATTATTAAAGTATACTTATTATATACTTTAGAATAAAAAGTATTATCTAGTTTAATAACTACTTTTACCTTTTATTTATTTTTACTAACTTATATAAGTACTAGTTTATATTAAAGCTAAGTATAATACTTTTTATAGCAACCTTGTTATATAGAAAAAGGCTATAGTAGAAGAAAGTAAAGAGTTAAGAAAGCTAGTAGCAGTAGCTATATAGGCTGTTTATAAGACTACTTAGAATAACTTCTATTTATTAGCTTATACCTTAGTAAGTATAGTACAGGTAGCAACTATACAGCTTTAAAAAGTATTAGCTGCTAATATATTACTCTATTAGTACTATATATAGCTTGTTACTAATTAGGCCTTAGTAAAGGTAATAGAAGTACTTACTATATAGGTAAGGTCCCTGCGTAATAAGGTAGCAGAGCTAAAGCAGGCTATAATATCTTTACAAGCTCTAGTACTTAAAGCTCTATAGCAGAGCACTAAAAGTAAGAGCTTAAAGAAGTTAGTACTTAAAAATATATTTGCTAATTTAGATACTTTCTTAGGTAATACTAGAAATAAAATAAGCAATATTAGTAAAGGTCTAGCCTACTTACTATATATATAGTAGAGTAGAGTTTTCTTTGTTTTTTTATCTAAGTTAAAAAAGTTGTAATATAGTATAGTTTTCTTTATTTTCTTTAATACTAAGATATACTTACTTTTTAAACCTACTTATCTAATTCTTAGGCTTTAATCTAGTAAAGTAACTACTTTTAAAGTTCTAGAGACTATAAATAACTATTATAGAATACTTTTATTTTATAGAGAGTGTTTTTAAAGTTCTTAGTAAAGTACTAGGTTAGGTTAGAGTTATATTGTACTTAACTTACATATATAACAATACAAGATGCTAAAAGTATTTAAAAAGTATAAGTATCTACTACAAGGTATATAAAAGTACTAAGATAAACTATAGAACTAGATCTTTATTTCTATAGTTTTTATATAAAAAGATACTTTAAAACTATCTATCTAAACTCTGTAGAGACTTTTTTTCTTATACCTAGAAGCCTAGAGAAGATTATACTAAGAAGTAGTTAGAAGACAGACCTAAGCTAGGTAGTTGTTAGGTAGTATAAGGTAAGCTTAAAGAACTAGGCTTGTTCTTATAACATAGTACTTTAAATATTGTTAGAAGAGGTTACTTACTAGTATCTTATACACTTTCTATTCTTTAACTTCTTAGGTTAGAATAACTAAGAGTTTTAAAGCTTCTTGTCTAGGTAAAAGGTCTGCTAGATCTTTGCAGAGTATATCTAGAGTAAAGACATTGTAAATTTATAAGCTAGAAGAAAGTTTTAAACACTATAAATAACTAACTTACTTAAGAACTTAGAATAGACATTTCTATAGGTTAGATAGCTTTTAGCTACGTTAATCTATAGCTAAGCTCTTAGTTAACAAGTATACTTTATTACTTACTACCTAGTTAACTAGACTATAGTGCTAGTCTTTTATAACTTGTATCTATTACTGTACCTTTTCTATATTTTCTTTTACTACCTTCTAAGCTTAGTATATAATAATACAAGATACTAGAAAAGTCTAAAAGGTATAAGTATCTACTACAAAGTATATAGTATTATAATATAAGATACTAGAGAGGTCTAAATTATATAAGTATTTGCTACAAAGTGTATAGAAGTACTAAGATAAACTACAAGACTAGATCTCTATTTCTATAGGTCTTGTACAAAAGAATACTTTAAAACTATCTATCTAAACTCTATAGAGACTTTCTTTCTTATACCTAGAAGCTTAGAAAAGATTGTAGTAAGAAGTAGTTAGAAGACAGACCTAAGTTAAGTAGTTATTAGGTAGTATAAAGTAAGCTTAAAGAACTAAGCTTGTTCTTATATTACTTCTCTCTTTATAGGTAGATTGTCTCTAATTCTGTAAAATTATAAAGAAAATTCTTATACTATAAAGGTTTAAACTTTAGTAGAGTATAAAATATATCTAATTCTTATTTATTCTAAGACTCTAGTCTTTTTTTACTATTATTAACCTTTATTTAGGTTTTTACTATATAACCTATATTAGCTACTCTGTACTTATCTATTCTTAGCAAGCTTTTTAGTAATAATAACTAAGTAAATTAGATTATTACTAGGCTTATAGCTGTTGTAAAAGCCTGTGCTATAATAGAGTAGCTTTTACTAAAGTTATAGTAAATATAAAAACGCGTTTAATCTACTTCTTAATTAGGTTAAATTGCTTATAGCATACTTCTAAAGTAAACAACATGTACTTTACCTGTTTATATTTTCTAATAGACACTAATTCTTGCTGTAAGTACCTTAAACAACTCTATTTAATTGCTATTAACTATTACTAGGCTTGTTTTTTAGTTACTATAGTAATACCTATCTCTCTTAGTACTCTTATAGTAGCTTATTAGGTTATCTGCTTTTATTTAATTTAGGCCTTTGTGTAAGAGAATATAGTAGTATATACCTTTAATAAAGTATTGTTATTAAAGTATACTTATTGTATACTTTAGAATAAGAAGTGTTATCTAGTTTAATTACTATTACTTTCTTCTTATTAGTCTTTAAGCTAACTTTTTAAATAAGTCCTAATTTATATTAGACCTAAGTATAATACTTTTTAAAGCAACCTAATTATATAAGAAGAGGCTATAGCAAAGAAAAGTATAGAGTTAAAAAAGCTAGAAGTAGTAGCTATACAGGCTGTTTGTAAAACTACTTAGAATAGCCTTTGTTAGTTAGCCTATACCTTAGGAAGTATAGTATAGGTAGTAACTGCGCAGCTTAAAGAAGTATTAGCTACTAATATATTACTCTATTAGTACTATATCTAGCTTATTACTAATTAGGCCTTAATAAAGGTAATAAAAGTACTTACTGTGTAAGTACAGTCTTTATATAATAAGGTAGTAAAGCTAAGGCAGGTAGTAGTATCTTTATAAGCTTTAGTAGTTAAGGCTCTATAGTAGAGCACTAGAGGCAAGAGTTCTAAGCAAACTATACCTAAAAAAGCTTAGCTTTTTTTTAGATACTCTTATAGTAGATACTAAGAAGAAGATAAGCAATATTAGTAAGGTTTTAGCTTAATTACTACTTATATAGTAGAGTAGACGGTTTTCTTTATTACTTAGCTAAGTTAGTAAGAGTTTAAAGTAGTCTAAATTTTCTTTATCTTTTAAATTTATAATATGCTTACTTAAACTATTACTAGCTGTTTTCTTTTTAAGATTTAATCTAATTTAGTAACTACTTTAAGAGACCTAGTAATTATAGATACTTACTGTAAAACACTTTTAGCTTATAAAGAGTATTCTTAAAGTTTTCTACTAGGTACTAAGTAGAGTTTAGGTTATATTCTACTTAGCTTACAGAGTACTTTAAATATTATTAGAATAGTTTAGTTACTAGTATCTTATACACTTTCTATTCTTTAACTTCTTAGATTAAGACACCTAAAGGTTTTAAAGCTTTTTATCTAGGTAAAAGGTCTGCTAAGTCTTTACAGAGTATATCTAAGGCTAAGATGTTGTAAATTTGTAAACTAGAAAAAAGTTTTAAATACTATAAATAATTAACTTACTTAAGAACCTAAGATAGACCTTTTAATAAGTTAGATAGCTTTTAGCTAGGTTAATCTATAGCTAAGTTCTTAGTTAACAAGTATACCTTATTACTTAATACCTAGTTAACTAAATTATAATACTTGTCTTTTATAACTTTTATCTATAACTTTGCCTTTTCTATATTTTCTTTTGCTATATTCTAAGCTTAGTGTATATAAGTTACTAAAGTAAGTGTGTCTTAGTAGTTTAGGTTATTGTAAAAAGTTGCAACTATATTAGATCTGTTCTATTACTAGCTCTGTCTTAGTTTACTTCTAAACAATACTTAATAAAGAGTTATTCTAATACTAGAATAAGGTAAAGTAAGCTATATATAGTTAGTAAGCAGTAGTAGTTTAGACTAGTTATCTTAGTAGTATATTATAAACAGTTGTAGCTTTTAGTTAATATACTTGTTTATAATCTCTGTTTAGCTATTAGTTTTCTTATAGTAGGTAGTAGAAAGCTTAACTTTAACACTAATAATCTAACAGAACTTAGACTAGAATTAAGATATAAACTAAGGTCTATAATTAGACACTATTAACTTTAAGGTATAGCTAAAGTAATAAACCTATTAGATAAACAAACAAGCCATCTTTTATATAGTTATTATCTTTTAGCATAGGATTATAATTGCTTGTTTTATTAAATAGTTAATAATAGCAAGTATCTAATTATGTCTAGCTTTGTTCTTTAGAAAATCTTTAAAATCTACATATAGGTACTATATAAGTTAATTAGAGATAGGTAGTAGATATAAGTACTTACAGAGTTAGGTCTGTTTTAGATAACTATATTAATAAGAGATCTAGTTTCTTATATATTGTTTATAGCTTGCTTCTATGCTCTGCTAGTAATACTATTAAGATAGTAGCTAGTAGGTTTTCTTTACACTTAGGTAAGCAGTAGATAATTAGTTATAAGCTTCTTAGATAAAGTATATATACAATAAAAAGTCTAAGGCTATATATAACTAATCTTAATATAAAAGCAAGCTATTATAGATTTAATAACTAGAAGATTAAGATTTTTGTTCTATTTTAAAAGCTTAGCAATTATATTACAGCATAGCTTTAATTATTTCTAAAGAGTCTAACTGTATCTCTAGCTATAAGGTACAGATAGTGTATACTAAGAAATATAAAAGATAAACCTAAGCAAGAACAAAGTTAATATAGTTATAAAGTTATTAAGGACTTAATATTACTTAGAAGTAATTATCTTTCTAAGCTAACTTAAGGTTAGCTAAGTCTTACTCTCTTTAACTAAGAATATTAGCTTTATTATTGTTCTTTTCTATGTAAGAACAAGCCTAGTTCTTTAAGCCTACTTTTTACTACCTAACAACTACTTAACTTAGATCTGTCTTTTAACTGCTCTGTAGTATAGTCTTCTCTAAGCTTCTAGGTATAAGAAAAAAAGTCTCTACAGAGTTTAGATAGATAGTTTTAAAGTATCTTTTTATACAAGACTTATAAGAATAGAGATCTAGTTCTGTAGTTTATTCTAGTGCTTTTATATACTTTGTAGCAGATACCTATGCAATTTAGACCCTTCTAGCATCCTATGTTGTTATACTATAAGTACTAAGCTAGCTTTAGATAGCTACCTTATAGTAAATTAATATAGTATACCTATTAGTAGTGTTTCTGTTACAAGTAGAGAGCAATCTGCTAAAGCAAGACTAGCACGTAACTAAGCAAGTTCTTGCTATAGTTAAGCTATCTCTTTTAAGAGATTGTAGTAGAATAGCTCTAAATTAGATATATTGTTAGCAGTAGATAGTTGTGCTAATATAAGGCCTTAGAGGCGTCTAGTCTCTAATTAGTTCTAAGACTAAGTAGTAGGTCTTATAGTAGTGCTTAATATTAGAGTTGTATCTAAATTAAGTAGTTTATTAATAGTCTCTAAGTGTCTTTCTTAGTGCAATCTAATATAGCTTTTCTAAAGTAAATCTTAAAGTAGTAGGTTATAAAAAGTTCTAAACCTATAAGCTTTAGTTGTTAAGAAATCTTTAGTATTCTAACTATTATATGAATATTTTAAAGAATTATTTAGTTTAGGTATAATACTCTAGCTGTGCTTATATAAATAACTAAATAAACTGTAGTAATATTATTATAAAGCTGTTACTAGCTAAGACAAGTTTTAAAGTATAATATAACAACACAGAATGCTAGAGAAGTCTAAATTAGATAAGTATCTGCTACAAGGTGTATAAAAGCACTAAGATAAGCTATAGAATTAGATCTCTATTCTTATAAGTTTTATATAAAAAGATACTTTAAAACTATCTATCTAAACTCTATAGAAGCTTTTCTTCTTATACTTAGAAGCTTAGAGAAGACTATACTAAGAAGCAGTTAAAAGACAGATCTAAGTTAGGTAGTTGTTAGGTAGTAAAAGGTAGGCTTAAAGAACTAGGCTTGTTCTTACAAAAACTTAGTTATTTTGCTACTAGTTATAGTATATTTAGAGGTATATTTCTATTATCTAGTTTACTTATTTAGTTTGTCTGTCTGTCTATAGATAATAAGCTGTTAAAAGTTTCTTCTTAGTTCTTACTTCTATAAAGAATATTGTCTAGAAGTTTAAAGTAAAGAGCTTGTCTCTATTGCTAAGAATTTATTTAGAGATACTGTAGTAATAAACAATTCTATCTAAGAATACTTTAGCAAGCTGCTCTATAGTGTAGCTTTATTAAAAAAGTATAAGCTTAGCAGCTTTTATAATTCTATCTACTCTTATAAATATTAAATTATACTTATAATCTATAACAAGGTTTTAGATAAAAGTAGCTGTATAATAAAATCTATTATAATATTTGTCTAAAGTATAGTTAGTAGCTCTATTAATTGCATTTCTCTATGTTTTATATATATACTATGCTTGTTCTATTAGTAAGTAATATAGTTCTTAATATGCTTACTAACCTAATCTTTTATATTAGAGACTAATAGTGTTATCTAATAAGTTCTATAGTACACGTAATTTCTAGGTATTTATAAAATACATTGTTATAGTAATCTACTATAATCTTTGTCTATAGTTTGTTTAGTACTTATATTATATTACAAGCTTAGCTAGTTAGCTTAAGCTTAATTACATAGCTTACCTATAAGGTGCTCGTTTGTTTAGCTTACTACTAAGAAGCTCTAAGCTTCTTACTTAAGTACTTACGTGCGCAGCTTAGCTATAAACATATAACTACTTAATATTTCCTTTGTATATAATAATATTTTGTCTAATCTATAGTAAAGGTACTAATTAATTAATTTAATTACTAAAGTAGAGTCTTAGAAGCTTAATAATATATTAGTATATATTATTTCTTTTAAACTTGTACAATTAGATTAAGCTAGTATTATAGTCTTAGAGATTTCTCTTTATTAATTCTTAGAATAACAGCTTTATTAATTATTGTTTTACTTGCAAGGTTGTATTAACAACTAACAGTGTCTACTTTACTATTGTCCTTGCGTAAAGTATACAATATCTTAAATTTATACTAACCTAGTATCTCTAACTATCTAACTTGTTGTCTATTTAATACTTTATTAGTAGTAAAGCATACTAAGTTCTTATAATTAGTATAGATTGTAAGTTCTAAACAGCTTTCTATATATACTTGCTAACATTCTAGAGATAAGACAATTACTAGTAGTTTCTTATTATATATATTATATTCTTCTTCTAGTCTTAAGAACTTATATAAGTAGTAGGTAATAAACTACTATTATCTATCTTTCTTATGCTTAATATATACTTCTAATACTAAATTTAAGGTATTTACTCTTATTTGTAAAGGCTCGTTACTTTTCAATATATTTAGTATTAAGAAGTTAAAATATACTTCTTACAGAGACTTAAATATATTATCTTGTTTCTTTCTCTATATAAAGAGTATTTCCTTCTATATTAGCTTTATAATTAGTAAGGCCTTCTTAGAGTAATCTTTAACAAAGCGTTTATTAAAGTTAACAAACCTAAGAAATTCTTAAATCTCTTTAACTATTATTAGAGTAGGCTAATTCTTTACTATATCTATCTTTGTATTGCCTATCTTTATTTATATTGTCTTACAATAAACCTTAGGAGTTCTACTTCTTCTTTATAGTATTTACACTTCTTAGGTTTTAATTAGAGGTCTGCTTACTTTAAGTATTATAGCACTTTAGTAATATGTTATATATACTCTTCTAGTGTTTTTAAGTATAATAAGAGATTACTTAGGTATACTACTACTGTTCTGTTAAGGTGTGCGCTAAGGACATTGTTAATTTACTCTTAGCACGTAGCTAGTGCGCTTTTTAGACTAAATAGTATAACTAGGTACTTATAGAGTCTATATTATATTCTAAACACTATCTTCTGTTCTTTACCTTTTCTAATATAGATAGAGTTATACACTCTTCTTAAGTCTAACATAGTGATGTACTAAGCTCTTTATAATTAATCTTACAACTCTATAATATTAAGCAGAGAGTATTAGTTCTTTATTATAATACTATTAAGCTTCTTAAATTAAAAATAAGGTTGCAGCTTACTATCTTTCTTAAAGACAGATATAATAGAGTACTTTATAAGTAATTCTAATTATTTAATAAATCTCTTCTTAAAGCTCTCCTTAATCTATTTATATAATATATTAAGTTCTTTCTCTAATAACTACTATAGAAGCCTAAAAGTTAGTTACCTTCTTTTCTAGAGCTTAATCTTATAATCTTAGAGCTTATACTTAGGTAGAGCTTTTGCTGTAAGCTCTTCTTTAAATATCTATACATACTATCTATATATATTAGAGATAGTAAGAAGTACACTTTTCTTTTATATTCTTCTACTTGCTAGACAATCTAAGAGTAGAGTATAGATAATAATTTCTTATATAGTGTAAGAGCCTTACTGTATATAATATAATAGTTCTTATTAAAAGTACTATACTCTTTGTCTCTAGATACTAACTATTTAGAGCCTTCTATAAGGCGTCCTAAGTCTCTAGTAAGTACTTTCTACTTACTATTATTAGTATTATTACTAGTAAGCATGTTAAGTTGCTATATTACTTTATTCTTACTTTAGTAGTCTCTAGCAAAGTGTCCTACTTTGCTATATATTTAACAAGTTACTAAAGACTTATTCTTTTCTTAACTACTCTTGTCTTTGTTGTTCTACTTTTCTAGCTCTTTGTTAAGGTTAGAGAGGTCTATTACCTCTTAGCTATAGAAACTACTATTAGTACTATTATAGACTCTTTATAAGGTATTAGACGCGTAATATCTACCTTATTATCTATAGTAGTTGTTGTTTCTCTATTAGTTTTATAGTAAAGTTAGTAGTACTTAAAAGGTTTAAGAACATAGGTTATTTCTAAGTTCTTCTATAAGTTTAAAGAGATATATATTAATTTTAGTTGCTTTAGTAGCTAGTTAATCTATAGTATTTATTACTATACTAAAGTATATAAGTTCTTTCTAAAATATTAGTTTAAGGCTCTAGTAGAACAGTATTATAAGCACAGTGTTATTAAATCTAGTTAATGTAGCAAGTTGCTAAAACTCTGCTATATAGCTTATAACTAAAGCAGTTTACTAAAGACGCTAGATATTATATTAAGCTATTATTAGTTTGCTAGATATTCTAAACATAGGTTAGATTTATTTCTTAAACAAGTTAAAGTCTTCTATCTACTTATTAATATTAGTAGAGTCTTTAGTACTATAGTAGTAGTAATAGAACAGCTTTATCTACGCAAGAACTCTGCTATATATATAGCTAGTAACTAAAGAGACGTGTTAGTCTTCTAGTACCTTGTTACCTTACAATATATAGTAGAGGTTCTATTATATAAGCTAATCTTTTTACTTATTATAATTACCTTTACTAAAGTTAGGCTTAGCAATATTTATATTGTTAGAAAAGGTTAAAGTACTATCTATATCTATATTGTTGTAACTAGAGTTAGATAAGCAAGAGCTACTAGAAGTAGTATAAATTCCTAAAGTAGTAGATATCTTGTAAGTGTTTAAAATATTAAGGTTATACTTTAAGCAAAGCTTATAAGTACTTTTTAATTAGTTCCTAAAGATAGATATAGTAATAAGAAGTTTATAAAGCTAGTAATAAAGAGAATAGATATAATTTATCTATCTTAAAAGCTAAGAGTAATAATAAGTAGTATAGAGTAGACTGTCTAGCTTAAAAGTTAGATTAAGATCTAATAACAAAGATTTTTACTTAAGTTAAATATAAATCCTAATAGTTGTGTTCTTACAAGGCTATATACTAAGGTAGTCTTAGAAGTTCTAGAGTCTTAGCAACTTAAGTCTTATAGAACTCTAAGAGTTTAGGATAATAAGCTACTCTTATAAGTCTATTATCTTAAAGTTAAATTGCAAGCTTAGTATAAGTCTTATAAAACGCTATACCTAATTAGTACTAGTACTGTTATAAGTAGCTTATTGTTTCTAGGCAAAGTAATAGCCTGCTAGAAAGGTGCTTTCCTGTCTTGTAATTCTTCCTTGCTATAAAACCTAATAGTTTTCTCTTTTTTAACGTATATTTTAAGCAAGTAACGCGTACAAGTAAGCTAGCAAATAGGTAGGAGTTAGGTAAGGGTTAAGGTAGCACGTAACAGTACTTAACCTCTACCTAACCTCTACCTAAGCTAAGTTAATACTAAGTAAGTAGAGGTTAAGTTGTCTCTACTTATAGTTAAGGTAAAGTAGAAGTTATACTAACGTTGTAGAAGATTTTATTCTATAGTAATAAAGCTAATTATTACTACTTATTATTATACACTGTAGTAGAGTTACCTTAACAGAGTTATTCTATAGTAAGATAAGCTATTTATTACAACTTAAAATTATATACCTTAGTAAGTACCTTTAACCTAACTCTAACTTAGGTCTGTGCAACTTAATTCTACTCTTACCTACACTAGAAGTACTCCTACTTAACCTCTACCCCTAGCCTATATAACCTTAACCTAACTACTACTCTAAGGTCTGTGCGACTCTAACCTAACTTCTACTTACTGCTAGGTACTTTAAACCTATTTACTAGCTTATACATAAGTAAGTAATATACTCTACTAACTTTATATACTTCTCCTATCTAAATTTATAATAGCTCTACGTAATATTCTTTAATTGCTCTTAAATAAAGCATATATATAGCTTGCTATCTTATCTATTAATACTTAATAAATCTAAGGTAGTTGTCTTGCTATAGTAATATACAACGTAGCTAAAGCAACGCTCTGCTACTAACGTACTAGAATACCTACCTAATGCAATTACTTACCTAACTTAAAAAAGCTTACTAAGGTAGAGAAAGAGGTAATTATTAAATATATACTTAATCTATACTTTTGCAAATTTACGCCTATATAAAAAGCTGTACGTAATATAGCTAATAAACTACTTACTATGCACAGCACTAGTTAGGTTAGTATCTACTAGCTACACAACTTTATTAAGAATATAGATAGTCTTAAAATATATTTTAATTAAGTGTATAATAGGCAGCAAGCTCTATATAAAGATCTAGTCTTAATTAAAAGCTAGTCTAAGCTTGTAGAAGAGACAAAGGCTAAGTATAGTATCTGTAATAATAACGTCTATAACTTTATCAAGGCTAGCTTTATAACAGGCAAGATTATAACTTAGCTTATTATAATAGAATTAGAGAAGAAAGGCAAGCTAAAGAGTATTTAGCTTAGCAACTGTAAATAGGTAAAAGCAATTGCTACTATTAACACTGCTAGCTAGTTAGTTCTGCTGTTTATTATCTTTACTAGCTAGTACTATCTATCTACTTAGTATAAAGAAGTAGAGATCCTATATAACTAGGTAATTGCAGTTAGTAACAATAGCTAAACAAATAACAAGCTAGGAGTAGAGTAGCTAAAGTACTTTAATACTTATACAAAGACTTATATCTTTAGTATCTATTGCCTACTTATTCTTAATAGTTATAAAAGCTACTACTCTTTGAAGTTTTAAGAGCTCTGTAAAGAGAACAATATCTACATACTCTGTATACTACTTTACTTATTCTACTTGCTATAGTAGTAATTTTAGTTTAGATGTTCTACATGTTAAATAACTAGTTATTATAAGTATTAATAATAGCTCCTCTTTATATTATATAAGCTTTGCTCTTTTCTATAGCTGCTAATCTCTTTATAAGAGAGTAAGCAAGCTAACTTCTTTAATATCTTTATCTGTTTTGCTCTTAACTTTAATTCTAATCTTACCTGCTAGCCTAACACAGGTAGGCAACTTAAGAAGATTATCTACCTTATTATAGAGTAGAGTACTATCTATTACTATAGCCTCTAAGAATATTTAATCCTTTAGGATTATAATCTCTTAGATAGCTTAAGCAGAAAGTCTGTGCCTTTAATCTCTAAGCACGTTTCTAGTAGTATTAATTACTTGCTTTACTTTTACTTGTAAAATAGATACTACTAGAATATCTTTTATAACTTGTATAAGATAAGGATAAGAAGCTTTATTTAACTTTTACTACTCTAAGATATTAAGAGTGTTGCTTAATAAAACACAGTGTATACTTAGATAGGTTAAGTCTACATTCTAATCTATATTAAAAGTTAAACTTTAACTATATATAAAAAAGCTTACTGACTGTAATTAAATTAGTATAGCTATGTAAGAACAAGTCTAGTTCTTTAAGCCTACTTTATATTACCTAACAACTACCTAACTTAGATCTGTCTTCTAACTACTCCTAAGTATAGTCTTCCTTAAGCTTCTAGGTATTAAAAGAGAAGCTTCTACAGAGTTTAGATAAATAGTTTTAAAGTATCTTTTTATACAAGACCTATAAGAATAGAGATCTAGTTCTATAGTTTATCTTAGTACTTCTATATACTTTGTAGTAGATACCTATATAATTTAGACTCTTCTAGTATTCTGTGTTGTTATATTATACTTTAAAACTTATCCTAGCTAGTAACAGCTTTATAATAATATTACTATAGTTTGTTTAGTTATTTGTATAAGCATAGCTAGAGTATTATACCTAAACTAAATAAGTCTTTAAATTATTTATATAATAGTTAAAATACTAAAGATCTTTTAACAACTAAAGCTTATAAGTTTAGAGCTTTCTATAACTTATTACTCTAGAATTAACTTTAGAAAAGCTGTGTTAGATTGTGCTAAGATAGACACTTAGAGACTATTAATAACCTACCTAATTTAGATACAACCTTAATATTAGGCACTACTATAGGACCTACTACTAAGTCTTAGAACTAATTAGGGACTAGACGCCCTTAGAGCCCTGTATTAGCACAACTATCTGCTGCTAATAACAGATCTAATTTAGAGCTATCTTACTATAATCTCTTAAAAGAGATAGCCTAACTATAGCAAGAACTTGCTTAGTTACGTGCTAGTCTTGCTTTAGCAGATTGCTCTCTACTTATAACAGAAACACTACTAATAGGTATACTGTATTAATCTACTTTAAGGCAGCTATTAGAATCTAGCTTAGTACTTATAGTATATAAGAAGCTCTTTAAAAAGACTCTTAATATTAAGGTTCTTATAAATAGAAGTAATTCTACCTTTTAGTAATAGTATACTTTTATTTAAGACTAACTTAATATTAATATAGACTACTATTAGAGTATATATATATACATAGCTCTTGTCTAGAGTTATACTTCTAGATTAGCTAAAGAATACTTAGAACCTTAGTACTTCTCTAATAATAAGTTTAACTGTTTTTACACTATAGAAAAGATAATTATACTCTTTAAGACATACCTTTTTACTAGAAATAAGTAGGCAGAAAGCTAAGCAGCTTTTAATTAACTCTAAATAGAGAAATTAGAAGCTTTTCTTACTTTTAAGAGCTACTTTCTTAGTGTAGCTATTAAAAGAAAAGTACTCTAATTAGAATAGCTTTACTATATATAGACTAAGACCTCTCTAAGTATTTAAGTACTTAATCTAGGCTTTAAGCAGCAATAGTATAATTCCTTCTCTTAAATAGTAGAACACTTAACTGCCTATAATATAGAAAGAAAGAACAATTCTACTATGCTACTACTTTTAGTTTTGCAACCTCTAAGATTAATTAGAATACCTTAGTTAGATATAAAACAGAGCTTTATTACAACAAGTTAACAAGATTACTTTTCTCTTAGCTAATTTACTTACTTTGCTTAAAGTACCTTTACACTCTGCTAACTTTCTAATATACCTGCACTTGTAAAGAATATAACTCTAAGAGCTTGCTATAACTATAGAAAGCTAAGATACTTTACTAAAGATTATATAGTACCTTGCGTATATAAAATTAAAGTAGAATAAAAAGACTTTATTAATACTAAAGAAGACTTTAACAAGACTAATACAATCTCTATAGAAAATAGTCTTACTTAGAAAGATTATCTTACTTAGGCCTAAACTAATATAATCTATTTAATTTCTTACTATCTTATTTGTTTAGCAGTCTTTATTTCCTTACCTCTACTATTCTTTGCAACTAAGGGCTTAGTATTTAACTCTGCTCCTTAGTTAATACTAGTACCTAAGGATTTTTATTTTTAAACTCTAATATTATATATTTTATTTCTACTTTACTTTATAAACTTATCTAAAAGCTACTCTTCTTAGTTTTTATTAAAAGTTTCTAGGATTAAATTACTTTCTTTATAACCTAGTACATATAGTTATACTTTATAGTTAATAGCTAAAAGGTATATAACTGCTCTTTTATTATTATAGACCTTAGATTATATAACTATATTATTAGAATTAAGTAGCTAAAGTGTTTTAAGCTATAACTTAATACAGATAGGTCTTAGTTAATATAGCTTACTAAATACTCTTAATTATATAATTCTGTACTACCTTTATTAATAACTTTGCAACAACTTCCTAGAGAAGGCAAAGCCTAATAGGATATAGAGTAACAAGATACTCTATAGGAATAAAAAGAGTATTAGTAATAATACAGCCTTAGTACAACTATTTAACGCATTAAAAGTATCCTAAAGTTGCCTAAGTTTTGTTTGCAACCTTTAGTACTACCTAACAAAGCAGTAAATACTCTTGTAACTAGTCTAACTAAGGTTACTACTATTACTATGCTCTTAGCTAATACTTTCTACTTCTTAATAAAGAAACTGCAAAACAAGTTCTTTACAACTAATTTATATAAGATAAATTATATAAAGAAGAGAAGTACAACTAAGATAACTTTAATAACACCTAACTAATCTAGAAATACTCACTCGCTTAATACTCTTAGTATACTAATATATTTAGTAAGGCAGAAGCTAAAAGCCTTTTAAAATACTACTTCTATAACTACAAGATTGTTTTAGAAGAACTCTTACTAAACTATTACTCTTTCTTATATAAACAGAACTTAGAGAAACTTAAAGCTACTAAGAAGTTTGTATAAGAATAGCTGTACTATAGTTAGATTAAATATAGCTAAAGCCTATTTATATTACTTATACTATGTATATAAAAACTATATAGAAGCCTGTATATCTATATAGACTATTATAAATTAAATAATTTAACTTACAAAGACTTTTATCTAATACTCTGTATAGACAAGCTGCTTACCTAACTATCTAAGGCAAAGATATTTACAAAGTTTAATATTTAATTAGCTTTTAACTAAATCTGTATAAATCTTGCTTTTAAAGAGTATACTGTATTCTAAACACGTTATAGTATATATAAGTATAAAGTCTTACTATTTAGTTTATATAATAGCTCTGCTATGTACTAACACTATATAAATAACATTCTAACTAACTACTTAGATAACTTCTTTATTACTTACTTAGACAATACCTTTATCTACTTTAAAGATACTTAGACTTACTAGATATATATTAAAAAAGTTCTAGAATATCTTTACTCTACAGGCTTATAGGTTAATATTAAGAAAAGCAAATTCTATATAACTTATACTTAGTACCTTAGGTATATCTTTACAAACAAAGGTATTAAGGTAGATTCTAAAAAGGTATAGGTTTTAGCAGACTAGAAGCTACTTATAACTATAACAGGTGTAAAATTATTTCTAGGCTTTACTAGTTTCTATTAACAATTTATACCTAAGTTCTTTTAAGTAGTAAAACTTTTAATAATATTACAAAGTCTATTAAATACCTTTAAATAGACTCTAGACTACTAGGTTAGCTTTAAGAAGCTTAAACAGAGCCTACTAGCTATCTTAACTATGTACTACTTTAACCTAGACTTTAAAACAAAGCTTAAGACTAACGTATGTTATAAGCAAGTAACGTGTACAAGTAAGTAACGCACTCTACTAACTTTGCGCACCTCTCCTATCTAAATTTATAATAGCTCTACGCAACATTACTTAATTACTCTTAAATAAAGCAGATATACAGCTTGCTATCTTATCTATTAATACTTAACAAATCTAAGGCAATTGTCCTACTGCAGTAATGTATAACGTAGCTAAAGCGACGCTCTGCTGCTAACGCACTAAGATACCTACCTAACGTAATTGCTAACCTAACTTAAGAAAGCTTACTAAGGTAGAGGAGAAAGTAATTGTTAGATATATACTTAACTTAGATTCTTGTAGATTTATGCTTACGTACAAAGCTGTACGTAATATAGCTAATAATCTACTTGCTGTGCACAGCACTAGTTAAGTTAGTGTCTACTAGCTGCGCAACTTTGTTAAGCGTACAGACAGTCTTAAGATACGTTTTAATTAAGCGTACAATAGGCAGCAAGCTCTATACAAGGATCTAGTCCTAATTAAAAGCTAGTTTAAGCTTATAGAAGAGACAAAGGCTAAGTACAGTATTTGTAATAATAATGTCTATAACTTTAACAAGGCTAGCTTTATAATAAGCAAGATTACAACTTAGCTTGTTGTAATAAGATTAGAGAGAAGAGGCAGGCTAAAGAGCATTTAGCCTAGCAACTGTAAATAGGTAATAGTAATTGCTGCTATTAATACTACTAGCTAGTTAGTCCTGCTGTTTATTATCTTTGCTAGCTAGTATTATCTATCTGCTTAGTACAAGGAAGCAGAGATACTATGCAACTAAGTAATTACAGTTAGTAATAATAGCTAGACAAATAACAAGCTAAGAGTAAAGTAGCTAAAGCACTTTAATACTTATATAAAGACTTGCATTTTTAGTGTGTGTTACTTGCTTGTCCTTAACAGCTACAAAAGCTACTACTTTCTTAAGTTTTAAGAGCTCTGTAAAGAGAACAATATCTACATACTCTGTATGCTACCTTACTTATCTTACCTGCTACAGCTACTTAATATTAGCTACTTCTTGCTGTTAAAGCACGCATATAGCTGTAAGGTTAAGAGCTTTATCTGCTACTACATTAATTATATTACTAAGCTTAAGTTCCTGCTAGCCTTTAAGGCAGCGTATAATTAATTGTTTACCTTAGCTAATATCTGCTTAGCCTTTTAAAGCGCAGGCCTTGTACTTCTCTAGCTAGATACTGTTCTATTAAAGCTTAACGTGTAGCTGCGTACGCCTACTCTAGCTGCCTTACTAGAGGCGCTCTAGGAAGCGTGTACGCTAAGCAATATATACAAACTTAAAGCTTAATTAACTCTAATACGTAAGCGCGTGCGCTAATATAAGAGCTTATTACTTGCTTTTATTATTAAAGCAATTAATTAGCTTAAGAAGAGCACTAAGGTAATAATACTTTTAGCTAAGTTAATGCGCAATTAAATTGCTAGCCTTAAGAAGGCTAATAAAGCAGTGTTAGCGCGTAAACAGCATAAAAAAAAGCGTATACAGCAGCGTAGGGTCTTAACAAAGAGAGCTAGAGAGGATCTACTTGTTTAAGGTAAGGCTAATTAGCAGATTGCTTGTAAGCAGCGTTAAGAAGGAGAGCAATTAGGCGTAAGCTGCTAAGCTCTTGCGCGCTGTAAAAAGTGCAGAGAGACTAGACATAACTCTTGTATGTGTAAGAAAGATACTTTAAATACTACTTAATCTACTCTATTAGTATCTATATATTGTCTTATAAGGTAGTTAAGATATATACGTGTAGAGGTGCGCAAAGTTAGTAGAGTATGTTACTTGCTTGTACACGTTACTTGCTTATAACATACGTTAATATTTTAGATAAAGTAGTAGCTAGTGTTATATCTTAAAAACACGCAGACAACTGCTAGTACTTTATAGTATTCTATAGCTGTTCTTTATTAGGTTTAGAGCTTAACTAAGAGATCTATAACAAAGAGCTCTTTGCTATCTTCTAGGCCTTTAACAAGTAAAGAGATAAGCTAATATCTACACTAAATTAAATCTATGTCTACTCTAACTACTATTCTCTAGAATATTTTATAACTACTAAAGTCTTAAATACTTAACAAGCTAGGTAGGCAGAGGTACTTGCTCTGTTTAACTTCTAGATTAAGTACACCCTAGAGAAGAATAATAAGACAGCTAATATTCTTAATTAAAAAAAGCAAGACCTAGCTAACCTTAAGACAACTTAGAAGGATAATTACTCCTAGGTATTATTAAGACTCTAACAACTTTACAACTGTATTAACTTTAATCTTGCCTAAGTCTATCTTTTATATCCTTTAGTATATACTATCTATACCTTATAGCTAGAGATATAGTTAGACTCTTTAGAACTAATTAAAGCTGTACTGTAATATAATTACTAGGCCTTTAAGAAAGAGTAGAAATCTCTAGCTTCTAGTTATTAGATCTATAATAGTCTACTTTTATACTAAGATTGTCTGTATATAGTCCTAGACTTTTTACTATATACGCGCCTTATCTAAGAAGCTTATAACTAAGTATCTACTGCTTACCTAAGTGTAAAGAAAACCTACTAGCTACTGTCTTAATAGTATTACTAGTAGAGTATAAAAGCAAGCTATAAATAATATATACAAAATTATATCTCTAATTACTATAGTTATCTAAAACAGACTTAACTCTGCAAGTACCTGTACCTATTACTTATTTCTAATTAACCTATATAGCACCTATATATAGATTTTAAGAATTTTCTAAAAGACAAAGCTAGTTACAATTAAATACTTGTTATTATTAACTATTTAACAAAGTAAGTAATTACTATTCTATACTACAAGATAACAACTGTGTAAAAAATAGCTTCTTTATTTATCTAATAAGTCTATTATTTTAGTTACACCTCTAAGTTAATAGTATCTATTTATAGACCTTAGTTTGTATTCTGTTTCTAGTCTAAGTTTTGTTAGATTATTAGTATTAAAGTAAAGCTTTTTACTAACTACTATAAGAAAACTAATAGCTAAACAGAGATTATAAACAAGTATATTAACTAGTAGCTATAACTGTTTATAATATACTATTAAGATAACTAGTCTAAATTACTACTACTTATTAACTGCGTATAGCTTACTTTACCTTATTCTAGTATTAGAATAACTTTCTATTAAGTATTGTTTTAAAGCAAACCTAGACAGAGCTAGTAGTAGAATAAACCTAATACAGATACAACCTCTTATAATAACCTAAACTACTAGAGTATACTTACTCTAGTAACCTATATATACTAAGCTTAGAAAGTAGCTAAGGAAAATATAGAAAAGGTGCAGCTGCAAATAAAAGCTACTAAGGATAAGCACTGTAGTCTAGTTAACTAAGTAGTAGGTAATAAAGTATACTTGTTAACTAAGAACTTAGCTATTAAGTATCTTAGCTAAAAGCTATCTAACCTATAGAAAGGTCTATTTAAAGTTCTTAAGTAAGTTAGTTATTTATAGTATTTAAAACTTCTTTCTAGTTTACAAATTTATAAAATTTTTACCTTAGTAAAGACTTAGCAGACTTTCTGCCTAGACAAGAAGCTTTAAAACTCTTAAGTATCTTAATTTAAAGAGTTAAGAAATAGAAAGTATAAAAGATACTTGTAAGTAAGCTAGTCTTACAACGCTTAAATTACTATATAAGTTAGCTAGAATATATTAAGGTTGTACTTTAAGCAAAGCTTATAAGCACTATTTAATTAGTTCTTAAAGATAAATACAGTAATAGAAAGCTAAAAGAAGATTATAGTAAAGAGTATAGATACTATCTGTCTGTCTTAAAAGTAGAGGTAATAATAACTAGTACAGAGTAGCCTGTTTAGCTTAAAGGTTAGAGTTAAGATCTAATAACTTAGATTATTACTTAGGTTAAACACAAACTATAAGAGTTTGTATTCCTACTATACTATATACTATAACTATAAGATACTTGTTAACAAGCAACTAGAGTTAGTCTAATAAAATATAGTTATAGTTGCTTATTAACAAGTAAAATTGTATTATACTTGTTAATAAGCAATAGTCTGTACATGCTTATTAACAAGTAGTTATATAACCTGTAATTACTTTGTTCTGTACTTTAATTTCTAGTTCTTGTTAGGATTCTAGTTAGTTACTTATTATACTACGTTGCATCCTTTGCAGGATTATAACACTACCTTCTTCTTCTATCTAGTTTGTTCTTAAACTATGTAACAGGTAACTAGGTTTATATAAAGCTAAAGCTTCTCTTTATCTAGTAATCTAGTAAGTTAAAATGTCTTCTTATATTTACAACCTTTAACTTAGCTTAGAAATTTAACAAGCTAATATACTGTCTAAAGTTTTTTATAACTGTTGTTTCTTTAAAAGCTATAAGTACTATATTATACTAAACGCCCTAAACTAAATAAAGTATACTAAGTATACTAAGGTAGGCAAGCTATGTATAAACATGTCTTAGGAGTTGCTAGATTGTACTTGCAAAGAGTATAGGAAGAAGGTTAAAGATAACAAGACATTGCTAGCAACTATAATTACACAGTTATTGCAGAATAAGAAGATTCTAAAACAAGCTAAAGATTGCACGCAGTACAAGGCGCTAAGTTTAGTAAATAAGATAATTAAGTTAAGTAAGTTAGACTTAGCTAACTATAGTACTTCTATACTAGCTAGTAGTAGTTTATAAGGTTTGTACTTAGCTCCTACGTGCTTTCTAACCCTAAGTATTCTAACTATTCAACTAAGTACTTGTTATTGCAACCTTTTCTGCAATGTTTTATAATTTTCTTAACTTTCTACTTGTTATTGCTATTAGCTTAGTAATAGAAGTCTTTCTAAGTTAGCGTTCTTAGGTTAGCTAGTTCTAATAGCAATATATAGAACACTAGGTAGATCTTTATATCTTTTAGCAGGTCTAGCTAGTAGTTAACTAGGCTAATCTGCTTTAAAATAAAAAATAAGCTAACCTTAACCTTGTCTATTTTTTTTATTAGTCTTTGTATGCGTAGATTCTTTATAAAGAGATACACTCTATTTTTTTTTTAGCTAAGGTGCTATTTTTTTTTTTTAATTTGTGCAGAAAATTGCTTATAACTAAGCTTTAGCAATGTTGTTAAGTAATATTTAGTATACTTTCTTTAGTCTCTATACTAAGGATATTGCTAATTTTATTTAGATGTTACTTTTAAGACTTTGTGTAAAGAGATTTAGATATTGTCTATAGCTAGCAAAGAATAGTATATAGCCTATTGCTTTTAATTTCTTATTATTGTATACAATTTATACTATAGGCAAAAGTAAAACCTAGTTGTTCTACTGCTAGTTGCAGTATATTTAAAGATACGTCTCTATTATCTAGTTTACTTGTTCTGTCTGTCTGTCTGTCTGCAGATAATAAGCTGTTAAAAGCTTCTTCTTAGTTCTTACTTTTGCAAAGAACGTTGTCTAGAAGTTTAATATAAGGAGCTTATCTCTATTGCTAATAATTAATTTAGAAATACTATAGTATTAAACAATTCTGTCTAAAAACACTTATATAAGCTGCTTTGTAGTATAGCTGTGTTAGAAAGGCACAAACTTAGTAGCTTTTGTAAATCTATCTACTACTATAAATATTAAGTTGTATTTGTAGTCTATAACAAGGTCCTTAGATATAGGTAGCTGTATAACAAAATCTATTATAATATTTGTCTATAGTGCTGTTAGTAGCTTTATTGCCTATATTTCTCTATATTTTGTGTGTATACTGTATTTGTTCTGTTAGCAAGCAATATAGTTCTTAATATACTTAGTAACCTTGTCTTTTATATTTAGAAACTTATAGTATTGTCTAATAAGCTTTATAGTGCGTATAATTTCTAGGTGTCTATAAAGTGTATTATTATAGTAATCTTCTATAATCTTTGTTTATAATTTGTCTAGTACTTATATTAGTATATATTATTCTTTCTAAACTTGTATAATTAGGTTAAGCTGCTGTAATAGTCTTAAAGATCTATCTTTATTAATTTCTAAAATAGTAGCTTTATTAATTAACTTTTTGTAACGACACAGGATGCTAGAGGGGTCCGAATCGCATAGGTATCCGCTACGAGGTGTATGGGAGCACTGGGATAAACTGCAGGACTAGATCTCT
>JAFISE010000269.1:0-31876 GCA_022560025.1 Stagonosporopsis chrysanthemi
CTCAAGGATTCGTCTGATATCCAAATACAACCCCAATTCGGCCTTGAAGCCATCCCATCTACCTTGAGTCCGATTGCCTGCCTACAGTGACCTCACAGCAAGCAAGTTAGCTACTCTACTAAGTTTGCGCAGCTTTAAAGCTGCTTATTACTATAGCTCTACTGCAACGTGCTCTATTATCTTATAATTAAGCTAATATTCTTCTTGCTTCTACTTCTCTTAATAGGCACTAGCTTAGTAGCTCTATGCATACTGCAGCAGTCTATAACGTTCTAAAATCTACATTTAATAACTAACGCGCTAAGAAGCTTGCCTAACGCAATTGCTAGCCTAACTTAAAGAAGCTTACTTAGCTAGAAGAGAAGATAATAGTCTACTATATACTTAATCTAGATATACGCAGATTTGTGCCTATATACGCAGCTATATACTAGATAGCTAATAAACTGCTAGCTATACGCAGCGTAGGCTAAGTTAAGTAGAAGTAGCTAGCTAACTTTGTTAAGCGTACAGACAGTCTTAAGACGCGTTTTAATTAAGTGTACTAGGCAGAAAGCTGTATGTAAAGATCTTGTACTAATTAAGAGCTAGTTTAAGCTTATAGAGTAGATAAAAGCTAAGTACAGTATCTATAATAAAAACATCTATAACTTTAATAAGGCTAGCTTTATACTAGGTAAGATTATAATATAGCTTGTTATAATAGTATTAGAGAAGAAAGGTAGGCTAAAGTCTATTTAGCTAGGCAATTGCAAGTAAGCAACGCTAGTTGCTGCAATTAACGCTGCTAGCTAGTCTATCCTGCTGTTTCTAATCTTGACTAGCTAGTACTACCTCTTTGCTTAGTATAAGGAAGTATTAATCCTAGGCAACTAGGTAATTATAGTTAGTAACAACAGATAGACAACTAACTAGCTAGAGGTTAAGTAGCTAAAGCAATCTAACGCTTATACAAAGGCTTGTATAGTAAGAGTATATTACTTACTTATTCTTAATAGCTATAAGAGCTATTATTCTCTTAAATTTTAAGAGCTCTGTAAGAAGAGTAATATCTATATACTCTGTATGCTACCTTACTTATTTTGCCTACTCTTGCTTCTTAATATTAGCTGCTTCTTACTACTAAAGCGCACGTATAGCTATAAGATTAAGAGCCTAATCTAGTACTAGATTAACTATATTACTAAGCTTAAGCTTCTACTAGCTATTAAGGCAGTATATAATTAATTATTTACACTAGCTAATATATGTATAGCTTTTTAAGGCGCTTACTTTATCCTATATTAGCTATACGTTTTTTCTTAAAGCTTAATATGCAGCTACGTATACTAACTCTACTAGCTGCTCTTATAGAAGCTCTCTAAGAGGCTTGTATACTAAGTAATATATATAAGCTTAAAGCTTAATTAATACTAATATATAAGCACGTCTGTAAGTATAAGAGCTTATTACTAGTGTTAATTATTAAAGTAATTAACTAGCTTAAGAAGAGTGCTAAAGTAATAATACTATTAGCTAAGCTAATACGCAATTAGATTGCTAGTCTTAAGAAGGTAAATTAGGCAGCTTCTGCACATAGGCAGTATAAGAGAAAGCATGTAGAACACTAAGAAGTGCTAACAAAGAGAGCTAGCAAGGATATACTTACTTAATATAAGGTTAATTAGTAGATTACTTGTAATAAGCATTAGAAAAGAGAGTAATTAGGTGTTAGCTGTTAGGCTCTTACGCGCTGTACAAGGTGCAGATAGCAAGGCTATAACTTATATACGTGTAAAAAAATAGCTTAGTTATAGCTTAGTTTACTTCTTTAATTTCTATATATTATAGTACTATATTGTTAAGTTATATAACTTTAGAGCTGTGCAAACTTAGTAAGGTAGCTAACTTACTTGCCTAGCTAACTTGCTTATCTAACACGTTATATTATATTTAATAGAAAGAAAGATAGTACTTTTGTTTTTAAATTAGAATAAAGAAATTAAACGCTTATAGTAAAAAGTAGTTCTAACTTTATATTTATAAAATATTAAAGCAAGAAGCTTATATTTAAATTGCTACATAGAAGTAACTTCTAGAAATGTATATATTTGTATTTTTACTTCTATTTAGTTATAATATAAAAGAATTTAAAATTTAATATAAATATATAAAAGTAATATCTTTTCTTTAAGTATAATATTATAATATTTCTTTCTAATACCTCTTAGCTCTACTCTAAGTACACCTAGAGCAAGAGCTAGGCTACGCACAGGCCTTCTATATATATACTTCTATTAAATCTAGAAGCTTATACTTTAAGAATTTGTCTAATATCTAAAAACAACCTTAATTTAGCTTTAAAGCTATTCTATCTACTTTAAGTCTAATTACTTACTTATAGTAACTTTATACTTATTAAGTAGTTCTTATAGTAAGATATAATAAATACTAGTATACTATTATCTATAAATCTACTACTAATATTACTATAAGTAGAGTTATATTAATATAATATTAGAAGCGCTATTCTTTAGGCAGGTTAACTACTAGTTATATATATTAATAGTAGTAGATACTTAAGAAACTAGTATATAAATAAAAATAGTCCTATAGTACTACTAAGTTCTAAGTAAGAGTGCTTCTATATAGAAGAAAGTACTTATAAAGCTTAAAGGCATTGTATATTTAATTTAGTATTTAGCTATTACTATTAACTCTTAACGTAGCAGTATTACGTAGATTAAGAAGGGAGTAGTAATTGCTTATTAATACGTTTAGATTATCTTTTAGCTAAGCTAGACTAATATTAGAGACTAAACGCAACTATATATTAGGCTTAGAATCTAAAAGCAGTAATAGCTAACTAAGCAGATCTTAATAAGCTAGCAAATAGGTTTAGAGTACTTAGTAGTAGGTAGAGGTTAGGTTAAGGTTGTATAGGCTAGAAGTAGAGGTTAGGTCAAGGTTGCATAGGCTAGGGGTAGAAGTTAGGTAAGAGTACCTTTAGCGTAAGTAGAGGTAGAAGTTAAGTTGCACAGACCTAGGTTAGAGTTAAGTTAGAAGTACCTACTAGAGTACGTAAATTAAAGTTATAATAAATAGCTTATCTTGCTACAGAATAACTCTGTTAAGGTAAGCCTACTACAGTATATAATAATAGGCAGTAATAATTAGCCTTCTTACTATTGTTAGGACCTAGCCTAAGCTGCTAAGCTAAACAAGCACTAAAAAGGTTAACAGTACTTACAGACTGTAAGTACAGGCTCAGAGCAGTACTATATTGTTACTGTCAGCCTAGCTAGGGTCTAACAGTCTACAGCCTAACAGCTAAAGGCCTAACAGCTATAAGATAAAATCTTCTACAATATTAGTGCAACCTCTACTCTACTTTAACTCTAAGTAGAGATAACCTAACCTTTACCTACTTAGCATTAAATTAGTGTAGGTAGGGGCTAGATAGGGGTTAAGTACTGTTACGTGCTACTCTAACCCCTACCTAACCTCTACCTATTTGCTAGCCTATATCCTAAGCAAGAGTAATCTAGCCTTACACTACCTAGCGCAAATTAACTAGAGTAAGCTCTTATTAGATTTAATAGGTGTTTAATAAGTTTAATAAATAGATGTAATAATTAATAAATTCTGTAGTTTGCAGTGCTCTACAGACTGTTAATATTTCCTACTGTTCTACATTTTTAAATAAAAGGTGCCTTTTTCTCTCTGTGTAATTACACCTAAGCCCCTTGTGTAACAATTATACTGCACGCCAGCCTTAGTCTTGTTAGGTCAATCGCATTGATTGCTAGCCTTCGGCTCACAGAGTTGTAAATCTGACAGCTCTATAGCCTAATATGTAAGCTTCTGCCTATTATTAGACTATTTAATTAAGCTAGTAGCTATTATGTTGTTTTAAATAACAGTCCTATAAGCTTGTAGGTTTAATATTCAATTAATAGGGGAGCTGCTTCTAAGTACTATAAATTAATCCTACAGCTTAGCAACTTGGTCGCTCAGATATTCTGCCTAGCTAGCTTGATGCTCGTGTACAGCAAAGTGCAGTACTAGGAGCTAAGCTATCTTAACTAAAGCAGAGAGATTAGAGGTAGCTGTTACTACTTCTTCGAAGCCTGTACGCTCTTTGTTGATGCTATTTACAGCAAGGAATGCGACTGTAATGCTATCAGTGAGCCTGCCATAAATCTTATGATCAAGGAGTGAGATGCAGAGCTGCAGACAAGCTGTCTAGTCTTGCTCAGTGACACTACTAGAAGGCTCTAGGTCTGGCACATTTTGCCTTATCCGATACTCTGGGCTATCCTCTTCTTCAATAGGCTGTGCGTCAGATAGGACAGGCGATGGATTGTACTCTGAAACTGAACATTCGCTATAGTGGCTGCCTAGATCGCGGTCCTTTTCTTGATGCTCTTCACAGAATGAAGGGAGAGCGGAATGGTGCTGGCGCTGCTGCTGGAGACTGCAGTGAAGTGATTGGAGACCAGGTAAAGATAGTAAAGAGAGTTAGGGTGGCGGCAAGCAAGCTGAGGACGATTGACCTGCAGACTGAGCAGAACGGCTGGTTGGAGATTCTACTAGTGCGCCTGCAGTAATAGAAGGCGGGAGTTCCGCAAGTGCTTGCTGTTGCTGGGGTGTTAACTGGTAGTGGACATCAGGGCCCTGTTGAAGCACAGTAAGCCGGTAGACAAAACTCAGCAGCTTACGCCACACTGCCTTGTACTTTCTATCCACGAGCTTTGTATGGAGGGGCCGTTTGAAAGATCTGCCAGCTACAAAGCTATTCACTCGGTGCAACATGAAGGGGTTGATCTTGTCTTCTTCTAGAACCTGCGCACGAGCAGCCTCTACAACCGCGTCAAACTCCCTGTAAAGTGCAGTCAGGCCAGGCTCGGTAGCTGAAGGTGGGTTAAGTAGCTGCGCTACTGTATGCAGTGGGTAGCCTTCGAGATATGTAGCCCAGCCTGTCTTCTCTATTCAAGGGGAGATGTGGACTGGATACTTTCGGCTGGTGGCTGCCTGGTAAAGGGTTTTCCTTCGACGTGCCTGCGCCAACCGAGCCTCTAGATCCACCCAGGTCTGGTTGGCAGCTGGCTTTGCTGATGAAGAAGACTTAATCTAGAGGCAAGAGCCGTGCAAAGACACCCGCCAGAGGCAGTTAGCCTGGCCCTTGTTGCGAAGGCGCTGAGCTGGCACGTCTTCCTCCTACGGTAGCTTCTCTCCCTCCTTTAAGGCAATTATATGCCCTTATTTAGGCTGCAAGCCCTAGCCATGTAAATTACAGCAGTGAGCACGCATAGATGTGATGCGTTCAATAAGAAAGGCGCAGCGCTCGCCAGTAACAGCATCGTTGAGGCTGCACTGGAGGACTTGGTGGACGGGTAGCTCAGGAATAGGAGTTGGCGGCAAAGTGCTTGCTTGAAGGGGTTGGTGGCGGTATGCCGTTGCGTTAGGCTCTGTGTGTATGTGAAGGGGTAGGGTCTCTTCGTAGATAGCTTCGCAAGCACGAAGGAAGTCACATAAGTCTTTTCTATTGTAGGCGTGGTTACTGCTTCTGCTAAATTGAAACGGTAGCAGCTTAGTAGGAATAGCGATTCGGCCGGTCCGGCAAAGCAGAAATCCGCCAACAGGATGCTTAATGTAAGTGACTAGGTCAAGTAGACGCGCAGCGCGCTCTTTTTGCAGCTTAGAGATAGTAGACACAGAACAATATTTAACTTTCGCAAAAAGAAAGGCAGACGGTAATAGTGTTTCCTTTCGCATTGTAGTCTAAATTTCCCCTTTACTTGTGCGAAGCAAAGAGCGCTAGGCTTCTTCTTACAGATATATCAGCATAACCCTCACCTACGCACAGAAGATTTACATGTTTAATTCTTTTGCGCACAGACAAATTCAAAGACGAACAGTGCAAATGTTATAACATAACTGTTAGTGCTGCTAGTCTACAGTATAAGTGCTTTTGTAGTGCGCCTTGATAAGCCTTTTTATAGCGCTATGTCTATTCTGTGATGCTAGTTTAAGCGATCTTCTGTATTGCGTATCACCCTTCCTTTGGAGATTGACACCAGCATTAAGCAGTAACTGTACCATGTCTATACGTTCGTGCTCTACAGCTCCCTCTAATGCTGTTCTTCCTTCCTTAAAGCACCAGCGGCATTTGCATCTGCACCAGCATCAAGAAGTTTTGTCGCTATTCTGACGTGACCATAGAGAGCAGTGACTTGTAGTGCTGTTGCCTCAGCATACTGACCGGCTAGAGCGTTAACGTTCGCGCCAGCATTAAGAAGGATCTGGACGAGCTCAATGTTGCCGCTCTTAGCTGCTGCTTGGAGGGCTATCCTTCCATAATAGCCTGCTGGCAGGGCATTGACGTCTGCACCAGCATTGAGGAGGATCTGAACAAGCTCAATGTTGGCCATCTTTACAACATAATGTAGAGCAGCTTGCCCATGCAATGTCAAGTTAGGGTTTGCTCCTGCTTTAAGACACAGTTGTACAATAAGCTTGTGTCACGGTTGAGGGCATCTCCTGCCTCACGTGCAGTTGCACCTCACCTCTAGTGAGACGAGGCTGCCTCTCCTGCACTAGCGCTGTTCACAGCTACCCATGTATACATACTGTTCGTACCCCCAAACACCAATCTTTTGATTTTTGGGTTACCCTTCTAGGAGCCCTAAAAATCACACCATCCAAACAAGCTCGCTGCGCTGATTCTAGGCGTGCCTCTAACGTCCACCTAGGCCCCTGCGCTGACGCGCAGAGGAGCCTAACAGGATGGCAGAGACACCCTCTTCTTGCCACACAGGGTCGCTAGACCCTGTAGTTCCCTAGCAGCTCTATACACGCGCCCTAAGACAGCCTTAGCAGGACCTGCTTTACTCTGCACCCCCTCTAAGCAGCTAGAACCCTGGTAGGGGCACTCCTAAACCTTATACCTTTAATGCAGTTTAACGCTATATTAATAAGACTTAGAAAATTGCTAAGCTCTAGAATATAATTACTACTGCCTTTGCAGCAGCAGTTAATTAATATACTAAGAGCTACACAAACCTGCAAGAAGCTAAGATTACAGAAGAGCTGTAGCAAAGGGTTATCTAGGCTCTAACTACCCTCCTTTCCCTTAGCGTCTCTCCCTTAAGCTCTTGCTAGAGCAGCAACACTGCGCGCAGCAACTAGAGGAGCTAAGAATCTAGACGCTGCTCTTAGGCAGACGTAGCTTAAGACTTCTAAATCCTAAAGACAGGCTGCAATTAACCTCTGCCCCCTGCTAGGGCTCTACACTACCCTCTAGCTAAGCTAAAAGAAGACTACTAAATTTTTATAGCAGTATCTAACCTAGCAATACAACTAAAGCAACCTTCTCTCTTTGCAGTAAGACAGGCACTATGCAGGAATATAGGCTGTATTACGCTCTAGGATATTTCTACTGCAGCACTAGTTAAAACAAGATAGGCTATTACTCTAGCTAGCAAGGCAATTTAGGACTAGCTTATAACCTAAGAGAACTAAGATTATATACTTAGAGCTCTAGAAGGTAACGCAGTTTAACTCCTAGAGCGCTAGATTAACTACGCTGTGCAAGGAGTACCTAGCTCCTTCTAGACCCTAGAAGAGACAGAGATACCTACTACTACCTAACTAGTTAAAGAAGAAGTCTACTTACAGACAAGAAAGCAGCTAGCTAGCTGCAGACTCTTACAACATAGAGCTAACAATTAAGGCCTTACTACCTAGATTGTCTCTTATAAAGAGCTAGTTAGAGCGTTTAGGCTCTTTAGTACTAGCTAGTTCTTAAAAGAGATTAATAAGCATCCTACTATCTAGCAACACAACTTAGGCTGTTAGAGCTTCTGCAACTTAGCTTAGTGTACTTAGATAGCCTGCTGCGTTTACTACAGCAACTGTATAGACAGACACTAAGGCTAGTACAGAGAGAAGTGCTCTTACAAAGCCTCTTGCGCTAACTACTATAGCCTATACCTAGCTAGCTACTCTAACTGCTCTGCAGCCTCTTGCTAGGTTAACAGGCACATTATTAAACTTACAAAGGCTAAGCTAAAAGCTATCTACTGTATAGGTAAGATAGTATAGCAGCACCTATACTAAACTGTTAAAGAGACCCTCTAACAGTTAACCTCTTAACTAAAAGCTGCCTAGTAAGAGACTACAGAGCTAGCAGCTCTTTATACTCTAGTACAAAGGCTTAAAACAGCTACAGCACAGAGGTACAAAATAGTTATAGCTTCTAGAGCTGCTGCTCTTCTTACACTTGTGCTAACTAACAGCAGAATAAAGAGACTAAGGCAGGCTGCTATAGGCTAGAGAAGCTTAAATATAGGGCAACTGTTAGCTAGCAGCCTTTGCCCTTAACTAACTATCTACACTAACTTGTCTACCTTAGAGAAGGAAGACGTTAGTATAAGCAATAACCTACTATCTTTATGCTAGAACACTTTTACAATACTCTAGCCTTTAGTAGGTATTAACAACCTAGCCTCTGTATATACTAAGCTAACATTAGAAGATACTTACTTTAGTATATTACACTACTAGAAACAGCTTATTAGAAAGGTATAGATATTGTGTGCGTTTAGGAGCCCTTTACATGCGCTAAATCTAGAACCTCTACCTATCCTAGCTTTAAGTACGCTGTACCTATTAGCACTTAGGACAACTCTAATACGCTAGGCTCTACCTGCCCTAGAGTAATAATATACATCTGCAAAGGATTACACTTATACTATTAAGCTAGAGAGAGCCTTAATTACCTAGATATACTATAAGTAGTAGTAAACAGAATCTTTATACTTAACTGCTACAGGTATCTTTACACTCTAGACGTTATATAATACGTCTCCTGTCTTATACTCTTACTACTATGCCTTATAGGGGGAGACTTTAACACTAGATACAAATTATTTAAGCTTACTATTACTGTAGCTAATAAAGAGATAGAGCTTGCTAGGTAGGCTTCTAATACCTCTATAGACTACATTAAGATACTAGGGCAGCTTACGTACAGTGCTAGCTACGTTCTAGATCTTACCTTTTCTAACATCTTATTTGCCTAGTCTGCTGTTAACGCTAATATGCACAGCAGCTTAGACTATAAGATAATAGTAACCTCTATCCCTGTCTCTACACTAGGCTCTTAGCACCTTAAGCAGTACTACTACAGAGTTCTAGAAGCAAACCTACTTAAGTTTACTAGGCTAGTAGAGATAGAAGTCTAGAACATCCTAGACCTGCTAGCTACACAGGAGACATTACAGCTTAATAAGTGTATTAAGCTGCTTACAGAGACTATAGAGTACGTAATATAGATAGTAGGCAGAAGCGTCTGCAAAAAAGGCTGCGCTGCACTATAATAGACAGAGGAGTGCAAAGCAGCCTACTAAGTCTACAAATAAGCGCGTTAGCTATGCTCTAGCTGTCTACCTAAAGAGAGACAGACCTTTAAGACTACAGTCTAACAAGCAAAGAGGTAGTATTAGAGACATGTAATTAACAATATTAAGCATAACAAAGACCTATTTAAGATTATTGCCTAGCACAAGCTTATGCTAGAGAACTAAGACGCTCTGCTTATAGTAAATAACGCAACTATATTAGACCCCCTAGAGAAGGCAGAGGCTCTTAGAGAAGAAGTCCTTAACTAGTTTAGAGTAGAAGACAACCTTAGCTACTTCCTAGAGGAGACTGCAGCGTTGCTCCTATAGAGCACACACATCTTACTAGAAGAGACTAAGTAAAACATAATAAGAGTCTTAAACACCTTACTAGGCACTAATTACTGTACTGTACGCCTACTCTGTGCCTACTAGACCTATGTAGCAGAGCTTATACAAAAGATCTACTAGCAATACTTGCAGCTTAGTTACTTCTTAGCACAATAGAAGCTTGCAGAGGTAATAATAATACTAAAGGTAAAGAAACTAGATTAGACATCGCTCTGCTCTTAGAGACCTATAGTGCTTTTCTCCTGTATTAGAAAAGAACTTAAGCAGACAGTAGCTAGACAAATAGCTTAGACTGCTATAACACACAAGATTCTTAGCCCTTAGCATAGCAGTACTCTTTTAAAGCACTCTGCAGCAGACCTAACAGTAGTGTTTACTTATAATACAAAAGTAGTATAGGCACTAAGGTAGCACATTATAATAGTTACTCTAGACGTGCAGAAAGCTTTTAATACCTTTTTTAAAAATTACCTACTGCACTAGATAGCTTAGCAGGGCTAGCTGTAAGAGACCCTGCTCTTTGTAGACTCCTTCCTTACTAAACACAGGGTTTAAGTCTGCCTTAGCTAGGTAACTACTCCTAGCTACCTAGTTGCCTGCAGCACACCTTAAGGCTTGCTACTCTTGCCTGTCCTATACACACTGTACTTAGCAGAGCTCTTCTCTATAGACACAGAATAGAGGTTTAGGTACGCTAATAATATATGCCTATACTAAGCCTTACACTCTATAGACAATAACGTTAAGCTTCTAGTAGTAGACTTAAGGCAGATCCTAGCATAGAGAGACGCAAACAAGGTTACCTTTGCTCTAGAAAAGTAAGAAATAATTTACCTAACTAGACAACGTAGCAGCTACGCCCTTCTTTATATAGTAGACAAGCAGCTTATAATCTACCTAATCTTCTTAGGTAGAGAGTACAGTTAGCCTGCCCTGCAGTAGCTAGGAGTCTAGTTTAATTACAGACTTACCTTTTAACGCTATATTGCTACACGCACTGCAAAAGCTGCTAAGGTAGCCTACTATATACGCAGCCTAGCTAGAACTACCTACAGGCCTCTAGCTAGCTTACTTTACAAAGCTACTATTGCCTGTGTGTACTTATTACTTTTCTATAGGACTAAATACTAGTACAGAGGTAGTACTAAACAAGTATAAGACTTTAAAATAGACAAACTACAAGTAGTTAGTACTTATATTAGGTAGTATATAGCTGCTATAGACAAGACACTAGCTATAGCAGCAAGAGGCATCTTGCTAGCCTAGAGAACAACTCCTACAGCTGCACTCTTCTAAGATACTAGACTGCTACTAGCAGCAGTAGTACTAAAAGAAGCTAAACTTAGATTTACAGTGCACCTGTGCACTATAGATGTAGACTACCTTCTAACTAAGCACACAGAAGCACACATAATAACTAAAGGCGTAAAGACTAGACAGGTCTAGCAAGTTTAGACTAAAGTATAACAGATAGCGTCTTTCCTACTAGAGATCTTTAGAGCTATACTTACAGCGCTTTACTACTTAGCTAGCTGCTATATAGATCTAACGCTTAGAATAGATAAAAAGACTACTGCTAAGGCCTTCTATAAATAGTAGGCCTAGCTCCTACTATTAGATGTTACTATCTTCTTAGATAGTTCTAAACAGTATACAAAAGAAAGAGAGAAATAAGTTACCTACAGCTTTATAGTATATTAGAACAGACAGCAGCTATATAATAGCTAAGAGTTACTTAGCTTAACTTCCTATGTCTTTAATACTAAGGCAATAAGAGCATAGAGAGGCCTCTAGCACATAATAAGACAACCTAAGCTTAACACACACTGTATCTAGCTGTGTATTAACAGCACCTTAGTTATATAGTGCCTTAGGGGCAACATATCTTCTACCTTATAGTAGGCCTTCTTTAAGTACTACAGTGCTATAGAGACGCATAATATCTCTATTAAGTAGGCCCCTAGACACCTTAGTATTAAAGGGAACAAAGCAGCAGATAGGCTAGCTAACCTAGAAGCCTAGCATCTGTTACCCTTAACTAGCAAAGCAGCTATACTAACACTCTTAGGCATTAAGATAATAGCGCGTAAGAAACTGCGCTAGACACAACAAGCTTAGTAGGCTGACAGGAAAAACAAACTCTCTAGATAGTATAAAGGCTAGAGTCTTAACTACACACTAGCTAGCATGCTAAAGGAGCTTAATCTACTAAGAGCTACCTTAGCTAGGCTTCTCTCTATCTAAACTAGGCATAGAGACTTTGCGTAGTATTACTAAAAGTACAACTATAGAGACGCAAATCCTACCTGCTTATAGAGGCAGGACAAGACACTAGAACACCTTGCGCTGTGCTGCAAGACCCTAGGGGCTTTTAGCAGATAGCCGCTTTAACTGTCTCTACTACTGTCTAGCTAGGCTGAGGGTCTAGCCTACACTGCAACGCTAGTAGGGGACCTAGATGCCTTTGCAGCCTTTATTACACTCACGCAGTACTACACCAAGATCTGCCCCCGCTAGCTCTTGCAGCCCTGCAACAGCAGCACCTGGCGAAAACTGGCCCAGCACGATGGCTGCGACGCCCTCCGTCCCCTACCTCCTCCCCTCACCCCTATTCCCTACCTCCTCCCCTCACCTCTATTCCCTACCCCCTCCCCTCACCTCTATTCCCTACCTCCTCCCCTTACCTCTAGTCCCTACGCTCTCCTCTTCTCTATCGGCTCACAGATGCCTCAGAAACACAAGGAAATCACCCTGGTGTACATATACACTCATTCTCCCCAACTGGAAGGGGAGCTGTAGCTCTGAAATAGTAGCAATACCCGCGCAGGCAAGAAATGCTTTCTAAGGTAGTGTGTTAGCACTGTAATTCCATAGCTTAGCACGTCGTACATGCCCTTCGGGAGGCGAGATGGTGGACTTAATCCCCATCAACTAGACGAAAAATGAATACCAACCAACCAACCATACTGTTCGTAGCTTCGCACAATACAACCTTAGTTCAATCCTCAAATCTTCCCGCACTGCTTGCACTCACTGCGACAGTATAAGAGTGCAGCTGTTCTTTGGTCTCCACGGAAGGTCTATGAAGAAGAGGAGCGTTATAAGACAAACAAAGAGATAGAGCTTTAGAAGGAGGCAGATAAAGCTCATGAGAAGGATGTTAAGGTATAGAAGGAGCTCTAAAATGAATTGCAGAAGCAACAGCGTAAGGTAGAACAAGTAAGGGCAAAGGAAGAGAAAGCCCTAAGGGAGGCTGCTAAGAAGGCTGAAAAACAACAAAGAAAAGAAGAGGCCAACGCTGCCAAATCTATCCAATTGCCTCAAATAAGTAAGCGCAAGACCTCACAAAAGCCTCCTATAGAGCCAGCTGCCAAAACACAGCGTGTGCGTGGTGCTACTCAGGTTGTAGTTGAGGCGTCACCTTCCCCAACACCTCCACCAGTTACTACACGCAGCGGCCGCACAACACGTCCAAATAAGAAGTGGCAACAGGGCAAGCACCGTAAAACCCAATAGATTGTTACCACAAACAATCTCAATATAATAGCTTTTGTGTGTGGCTCTATTGCCTCATTTTTGGTTATTGCCCAAGGTCGTTTTGGTGTGCACGGACACTGTATAGACCGGCGCGACGCGCATCTATTCTACAGCTCTCACTCTCCTAGTACGTCAGCTTCCGACGCTACAAAGCGCGTTGTTGATCGTGCTATCGCTTGTTCTATCAACGATGTCGACTGACTCTCCTCCAACAGTCCCCTGCTTGTTGGCGGCCACGTGCATCTGCGATGGGCTCGGTGGGCTGAAAGGCGAGCTAAGATAGCAAAGATGAAGACTGCAGTCTAAGAAGGTCGACTTAAGGTGAAGAGTTTGCATTCTGGCAGTTTCTCCGCACGAATGGTAAGATCGTCAAAAGGCTTCCTACTGGCCGTGCGTCTTAAGCGACATTTGGCGGCAGTAGCGTGCCGAGATGTCTGCGCGGGGCAGTGCGCAATGTGGCTGAGGACTGCGTTCACTAGTTATCTGGCTTCAGACAGCTTTATTCCCAGTCTTGCAGCCTGTGGTCGCAGTTGCAGAGAAGCCGCGTTGCGTAAGTTTTTCTCACATCAGCGGGTGCAAATGCCTCACGTAGATCATCGAATTATTAATGTTTACCACTGCATCACGTCACTGACGATCCTCAATCCCAGCTTTGCCTGAAATTCAAAATCTGTCAAAGACAATTGCTGTCATGCAGGCCCTTCGCGTAAGTGAGCTCGCCAGCTATCCAGCGTCTTTAGTGACGATTGCGTATCTGGATGTTGTCCGCCCAAGACTTGCTCGCGCGACTGGAAGCAAAATTCTATCAAGGCAACAGCCTCCTTATAACAAGACTTCGACCACAGTGTGTAGGCAAGGTTGTACATGCTAGTTAGCGTGTCAGGATGCTCGTCGCCAAGCACTTTCTTCGTCGTCTCCATCACTTGCACCTCCAGCTTTTCAGCCTCGTTCCGTCGCCCTTGGTTCCTGTAAGTCGATGCCAGGTTGCCCATGCTGAGAAGCGTGTTAGGATGCTCGTCGCCAAGCACTCTCTTCCTCGTCTCCATCAGTTGCACAAACAGCTTCTCAGCCTTGTTCCATCGCCCTTGGTTCCTGTACGTCAATGCCAGGTTGCCCATGCTGAGAAGCGTGTGCGGATGCTCGTCGCCAAGCACGCTCTTCCTTGTCTCCATCACTTGCACCTCCAGCTTCTCAGCCTCGTTCCATCGCCCTTGGTTCCAGTACGTCGATGCCAGGTTGCCCATGCTGAGAAGCGTGTCAGGATGCTCGTTGCCAAGCACTCTCTTCGTCGTCTCCATCACTTGCACCTCCAGCTTTTCAGCCTCGTTCCATCGCCCTTGGTTCCTGTAAGTCGATGCCAGGTTGCCCATGCTGAGAAGCGTGTTAGGATGCTCGTCGCCAAGCACTCTCTTCCTCGTCTCCATCACTTGCACCTCCAGCTTTTCAGCCTCGTTCCATCGCCCTTGGTTCCAGTACGTCGATGCCAGGTTGCCCATGCTGAGAAGCGTGTCAGGATGCTCGTCGCCAAGCACTCTCTTCGTCGTCTCTATCACTTGCACAAACAGCTTCTCAGCCTTGTTCCATCGCCCTTGGTTCCAGTACGTCGATGCCAGGTTGCCCATGCTGAGAAGCGTGTCAGGATGCTTGTCGCCGAGAACTCTCTTCGTCGTCTCCATCACTTGCACCTCCAGCTTTTCAGCCTCGTTCCATCGCCCTTGGTTCCTGTAAGTCGATGCCAGGTTGCCCATGCTGAGAAGCGTGTTAGGATGCTCGTCGCCAAGCACTCTCTTCCTTGTCTCCATCACTTGCACAAACAGCTTCTCAGCCTTGTTCCATCGCCCTTGGTTCCTGTACGTCGATGCCAGGTTGCCCATGCTGGTCAGCGTGTGCGGATGCTCGTCGCCGAGCACGCTCTTCCTCGTCCTCATCACTTCCACATTCAGCTCTTCGGCAGCCTTGTAATGTCCATCGCTGTACAAGGTCATGGCACATTTCCATGCAAGGTCTAATCTCTCCGCGTCATCATCCCTTTGACCATGCGACAAAGCATACCGTGCGTGCGGAAGCAGCCGTCTCCACTTGCTTCGATTGCTGTGATCGTGGTCGGGAAACACGCGGAGTAGCTGTGTGATTGTGCGGTGAGTCCACTCGTGAAGCCGCCCCTGCACCTGCAGCTGCTTTCGTAAGGCTTGATGCACCAGTCGATGAACATCAAATGCTGACTCAGCAGGTCGCCTGGTGATGAGCGCATACCTGTTAAGTACCTTGATGGCATCTTCACGGGCCTGCGGCGAAGCTGCCTCTAGAAGATTAAGCGGGATGTCCTTCCGATCCACGCAAGCAGCAAGGAAGAGGTAGTCTGCAGCGACTGCACTGCTTTGGCGGACCTGGCTCATGGAGAGAGACAGTGTAGCTGCTACAGTCTTTCTCAAGCTACATTCCTGCAGCTTGTCTTCGGACGGGTCATTGCTGTACTCGAGAGCTGTTTGTTGGTGCTGGTCTAGTTGTGCTCGGTACTGCTGCACTGTCATACAACTAGCGTTCATGCACGCTGCCGCTTGCGCGACTGCTAGAGGCAGATATGATAGCTCTCTTAGCAAGTGCATGGCTTCCTGCTGCTCAGCGTTCGAGAGCGGCGTTGTCAAGCGGTTTCGTAGCATCCTCAGCGCCGTGTCTGGCGTTAGCTCGTGCAGCGCTATGATGTTCTCTAGAGCAGACACCTCAGCTGTGTTGCTTTCCGTTGTTGTAAAGATGACAGAACATAGCTTGGAGTGCGGCAGAAAGTCGGCCAAGCCTGCAGCTTCTCTCGCGGACAAGCCACTGCCAGTAGGCCGTACAGTCGTGCCCTCAACGTTGTCGAAGATCAGCAAGCACTGCTGTGTACTCAGCGCTGCCACACAGCGTTTAACGACCTGCTTTGTGTCTGCCTGGTCATCGTTGCAGCCGGGAATTCTGAGCCTCTGCGCGACACTTGCGTACGACCGGTAGAGGCTTTCTTTATCGCCAGCGTCTATCCAGAAAACAGAGCAGCTCTTGTTGTTCAGTCTCGTTCTGTGTGCTATCTCGAGTGCGAGCTGCGACTTGCCCGTTCCGCCTGGCCCAACTATTGCTAGCGTGGTAGTGGTCTGGTCATCGCTGAAGAGCTTCGCTTCAAGCTCGGCGAGCTGTGATTCGCGACCGACAAAAGACTCATTTCGTAAGAATGGAATGATCGACGGTGCGCTGCCAGCTGCCTCTATCTCGGCCTGCAGTCTCCTCCTCGCATTCTCCTGTCCTTCGCCATACGAAATTGGCATAGAGATGCCAAGAAGTCCAAGCAGGCAGTATACAATATCTTCTTCTTCAGTCGTTGTGCGATTCTTAGCCCACCGCGCTCGTTCAGATGTGCTGAACTGGTCCAAAGGACAGCAGCGCAGCGCCGCGAGCGGGATGCCGGTGATACGGTGTATAAGTTGTTCGAGTGATGTTTTGTTGCCTATGTGCTGTCCTTCGCGCGAGAAGAACTCGACCGATACTGGCGCGATCAGCTCCTGCAGCGTCCATCCTCGAGTGAACCATGGGCTTGCGCAGAACGCGGCCTCCCAGTGGCTGAACGGGGCTGTGGCTGTCTCCGTTGCAGCTGACGTTGACACGTCTGACAGGAAGACGTAGCACCGGGCCGCGTTCTGGTACCACTGGAACATCGAGTTGATCGCTCTCGAGAGCTCGTCGTTGTTCCATCTGTCGATGCAGCATGTGTCGATCCAGAAGTATTGCAGCCTGTCCTTAGCTGCCCGTTCAGCGCAGAACCTGAGCTTCTGGTAGCCTTGTTCTTTCTCTACGTACTTCCTATTCGATATCTCTTCGATGAGGGCTTCGGATTCGCTCCATCGGTGCGATAGGATGGCATAGGGCGGGATCGACTTGCCGCGGAAGTCTGTCAAGATCAGCCTGTCCTGCGCGTCAAAATGAAGAAGCCGCATGGCGCTCGCTGATGGACGCTTCGTCTAGGGGGAAAGGGTCCGCGTGTGGCCTCTGTGTTAGTGAGAGGTAAGGGATGTAGTTGCGATAACGCAGAGAAGGCAGCCTGGCGAGGCAGTGCATGCGACCAGGCTGAAGGTGCTGGTGGCTGCGCCAAGCGCCGTGCGTCCTGCGCCGCCATGCCTCAGAGAGCAGTAACGTTGTTTGCGTTATGCGACTTATCTCAGAGAAGCGCACATGTGGGCGAGGTGCCAGCGGATGGGGCAGATCTGCTGCAATAGTTGTTGTCGTGGCCTCTCGCATGGCTGTGACGAGGCGAGCACGACAACAGTTACCTGCTCGACCGGGAATAAGGTCTCCCTGAGGCTGCAGTCCTCAGCCACAGCGCGCACTGCCTCGCAGACGTTTCAGCACGCTACTGTAATGCCGCCAAATGTCGCTTAAGACGCACGGCCGGTCGAGAGCGTTTTGACGATCTTGCCGCCAGCGCGGAGAAATTGCCGGGACGCACAACCCCCAGCTTAAGTTGACCTTCTGAGGCTGCAGCCGTAAATTTTGAAGAACTACGTTGACAAGAACAAAGTCGAGAGCAAACTCTTGCCAGCCCTGACTTGCGATTACTTGAGGGATCTCGAACGGGTCTAGCTAGAGATGGAGACAGGAACATTCTGGTGAACAACATGAAAAAAGGAGCTTAGCGATGCTCAAATTCAGCTCATAATGCAGAAAACGGGAGCAGCGATGGTGGTGGCGATACGTCATCAGGGGTGACCAGGTTCGAGTGTATATTATCGACACTTCAATACTTCCTTTCCGTGCTTGCGCGATCATTCTCTCAGGGATTGCTTACTAGCATCTGTCCTTGACCATTGTTAGTAAGGCTGAACATCGCAGAAGCTTTTCCTCTTCTGTATCAGGCTCTGGCGAAAGGCGGAGAAGCTGGTCAAACCAGACATCGTCCGTAGCACCCAGGTCTCGAAAAACACGGTTCTCAAATATGGCAGGATAGAAACCAACAAATGTCTAGTTGAAGAGACATATACGCGTGTCTGGTAGAACAAAGATATTCCGTCTGACCAGGTACATGTGATATGTTAGCGACAGAGATCTGAACCCTGGCAAAACGTATACTGTACAAGTCCTGATCCTGGGACGTAATCATAGGTACGTAACCAGAGGAGTGCTTACAGTGACATTGTTGAGAAGCGAGACGAACAGAGTGCTGCCCATAAGCAGTGAGAAATCATCAACCGCCAAGCGCGGATGCTTACGAACAAGCGTGACATGTCTCGTTCATCGCTGCTGCTGACGCGCGTGCGCAATATGGCCGCACCTGTGCAGACATTCTCACGGCGTTGGGTTCACAGCTGGCCTGCTCTTGGAATTCGTTCCTAACGGATCACTCGAAAGCTCCATGAAAGCAACAGCTCTGAAAATGTAGAAGAAGGTCTAAATAATTAGCTGGAGAGGTTATGGACGGGATTGACTGTGCCTGCGAAACGCGATGTGTTCCTTCTAGTAACCTCCTTCCCTATAGGCAAAAAATCTCACCACGTAGAAGTACGGACATTTACGAGCGATGTCACTTTGAGTCCTTTAGCTTCGGCGGTTTCTTTGCAGCAGGTGCAAGTCTTCCTTTTGTTTGCCATATTGCATGAGCAGCTCAGAGTTGAAAGTGGAAGATGTGGATCGTGTCTTGAGACAAGCACAAGCGCAATCAGGGTGGGAAAGGACAAGCGGCGGGGTTGGAAACGAGACTAAACACCTGCCGCGAGATAATACTAAGTGCGGGGCTGCCCTAAGCTCATATGAGAATGTATGGTGGCTGATTTTGGCACACTAGCCACAAGACCGCCCAAGCCACACTGATAAGCCTGCGCCAAGCCGCTAATGTGAGTCATGTTAGTAGCTGTGATAGCGGACTTCAAGTGCTGCTACTACAAACGCATACAATTTAGGATGCTTTCGCGTCTCGCCCGTACTTTACGTGTTCCATATCTTTTTCGAGATCGGCATCCCAGGATAGCAACGATCCTTGTCCGTTCCGCAGTTCTACGTTCTACGACATCACTGATACGATGGCACCATCCTGGCCGTAGGTTAGTCGGCTTTGCATCTCCTGTAGATTTCAAGGACAGCAATACAAACAAGCTTCAACCCGTGGCGGCACAACTATCCTCTATGACTTGTCGGAACTCACCCCAATGACTATAGAGCCGAACGACTGATCCCTCTTCTTTGAGCGATTCTTCGCAAGGAACCCCACGCGTCCACTTAGTCTCATCGCCCCGCGTCGTCGATCGACCAAACGCCGGGCAGCTTTGCGAACTCGACCGAGAACCGCAAATACACCGACGACGTGCTGAAGGAGGAGCTGAGGCACATCTGGGCGGCGGGCTTCGCGAAGACAAGGAAGCAGCGGCCTTGGTGGGCGGAAGAGATCCTCAAGCTGCACAGATCAGCAAGCGCACACAAACTTGAGCTCTACGACGAAAGCGGACCTGGCGAAACGCGTCCATCTCCGCATCACCATGCACCATTACGGGAAGCCCATTTACAAAGCAAGCTCTCGGACCAGTCTACTTGCTGCATTCGAACCATGTATCGAAGACCTTATATGTGCAAAGGATCATGCTTCAAGGCGACATCTCACTGAACAACCTATCAGTGAAAAAGGACGAAGACAACTCGTTATGGGCCGCGTTCCTAAAAGACCCCAGCGTTGCAGTTTGGGAGCATTGTGAGCGGTCCTCTGGAGCGCGTGGAAAGACCCGCACGTGAGCTTTTGTGGCCATTGGAGTGCTTTCAGACGACGAAATGCACTCATTGACGCACGACCTCGAGTCATACTTCTGGGTGCTCCTTGGAATAACGCAATCGATGGCGCCTCGCAGTCCCACCCCTAAGTACGGTGATCGACAGCAAGACACTGTTCCGCCGATCACTACAGTCAGCAGACCAAAACATGTAGAGCTTAACATCGCTGCGTTAAGGAACGGTGTTGGCACGCGGTGTGCGTGATGAAGGACCTGAAAGATGTCCGCGTATATCAAGTGACGCAGTCCCTACTCGCCATCAGCCCACAGTCTCCAACTCCAACACAGCCTACGCAATCAACTTGTATTCCTGCTCCGAGTTGCTCTTCGCGATTGCTGACATCTTATTGTGATGGAGACCTGATGCTTTCAAGGACAAACTGTGCTCCTTTGCATATTGGACACGAGCTGATGTACCAACAGTGAAGCGACTTACAGCACCAACAAGCTAGCGCAGCATCACCGACACGTGACACCCTTCATCGAATGGGGTGCTAACACTCAGTATCAGGCTCAAACGAAGACGTCTGGTCTGACAGACCTGTCGCGCTTGCCGAGACCTCCTCTCCGCTGGTATAGAGAGCTGTAGATGATATGCTCCACTCTCTTGTGCTCTTTGCGGACATTCTGCTTCTTCCTGGACGCACCAGCATCTGCGAGCAGTTGACATGACGTCTTACCGCGTGGCAAAACGGACAGTGAAGCTTGCCGTGCGCTACGTCCCACAGCCAAACGTGACCACCTTTCTACAAGAGACTTCGCGCGCTCCTGTGCACTCCGTCTAGGACGATCCAGGCGCCTAGAGTCCAGATCTCTCGGCCTTCGTCCTCGATTTGGTAAATTACCTTTCAACTTTCCTCAAACGCCTTGCTGCATCGACTCGGCTGACGGAGTGTTCAGTCTCCTTGCCAGATCACACTCTATTTCTGCCCATTGATTCCCCCGATGCGTACGACACCGTTTCTTTCTCTATCCCAGCGCGTGTGTGCTAACGCGAGAGCGGCGTTTGATTAAAAGGTCATTTTAAACACGCTATATCGCCTGGCGTCCCGACCCGTTAGGGAGACGCGCGGCGTTGCCTTGGGGGCAACACAAAGCAGTTTTTATTAGGCAGCCTCGAAAACCTACGGTCGTCAAGAGTTACCTTGGCCGCTACTCCGGACAGCTCGTTCGCGGAAAGGCATCATCCTGCGTTCACAAAAGAGAGCTTTGTGTGCCTGTGCTATCTGTACAGGAGCTCGCAGCATGGTCTGCATGAATTGTGTAATGGTGTTTCGACATCGCAATGACGACAATCCGTTCTGTAGAGAGACCCTGCCGAGTAGCGTAGCCACTGAATTGCATGTGATTGTGCAGAAGTGGGCATCTCCGCATTGGCCTTTGGATTCAGCATAGGTGAGTTGTCTAGCGTCGCCAAAAAACAGACAAACTACCACTCACCCTAGTAAGACTTTTTCCCGAGAACAAGCAGTTTCTGAAGGTCATGCTGTACTAGGAACGGTCTAGGGCGAGACATGAAGTGACTGCGGTGTGAAAACGGTAAGCTACTCGACTTCACGCAATCTTGTTTTGTGGGATGTCTTGACCGCTACCGCTGATCTCCATGATTGTATGTATCTTATAACATAGCTGTTAGCAAGTCTCAAAGGCTATTCTCCCCTTATGGAGCAACCCGCGTTGTTGCCCTCACGCTTGAGCTACGAAAAATCTTGGTCCGGCAGACAAAAGTATCCTATGGCTGCCAAACGACTGATCAGTGCTCAGCACCCACGATACTCGCAGAAGAGTCTTGTTCCAGGCTGGAAGGGCGTCTTTATCAAAATTTGATTCCAAAACCTGAATTGATTGACCAGCGAAAGATATCTGTGCTAAATTGCATTGTGACGGCATCCCTGCCTGCTCACCGTGTTCCTGAGCGATACTTTGCCTGAATGCAAGTCTTCCTTCATTCTCAATGTTAATTCAAATAGTCAGACAACCTCTCCTGTGGCAATAAGTCCAAGATACTACCATTCAAAGTTTGAAATTGCTGTCGAGTCTGCATTGACATCGTCAGTGATATCCAGCTCCGCGTAGGCACCTTTCCACCGGATCCCTTGGAACCAAATATCTTTTTCCTCGATAAGATCCAATCTCAGTGAACTTCTGAGTTGATCCCGAATGCGTGTCTGGACCTGCTTCACCGTACCACGTACCGAGATTTTTTCGGGGATATGCCAGCATGTCTTGTTCTCGAAAGACGGTGTTATTCGGATTACCGCCCTCTTCGGGAACACATTCGTAGTTAGATCTATCTTCTGGCCAGTGAGTCGTTCCGTAGCTGTGCTAGGAGTAAGAGACAAGTTCCATCGAACGTTTGAGCCAATAATCCTGCCCTCACGCACTATCGAAGCTGGGGATTGGAGGACTTGGAGTAGGAGCCTCTTTTTAGTTTTGGACTCCACAAGGGCTTTAATGGTAGCTCGTCGCTGCGTTTGCTCTCTCTCATCCAGGACACTTTATCATGTTGATCATTTGCGCATCTACAGAACAATCGTCAGGTCAGGCCTTTTCTTGGTTTGATTAACCTAGAACTGCATACCTTGTGCTCTTTTTGCATGCCCTCGTAGCAGGTTCTCGACAAACTCAACGGTCATATCATCTACCAGCCATTTGGCGGCACCTTTATTGAGAAGAAGAGACATAACATCGCTGCTGCATCGTGCTGCAGCTCGAATTAGAACGGTTTGACCACAGCGTTTGGATTTGTCAACCTTGGCACCTTCAGCCACGAGATATCTGACGACCTCGAGACTTGAGCAACTAGCTACCGGCGTGTCACCTTCACTGTCGACTGACTCGAGATTGGCACCATTCTGAACTAGAAGACTTGCCACCCTGGTCGGCCTAGAGAGAGACAGCCAAGGCACACTTTCGTGTGGTTCCAAGATAAGTGGCTTATACCTGGCTTTCCGTTTGCCCTGCAGGCAAGAATAGGCAATAGGCAGCACGTCATCTCGTACGGCCCATTGGAGGAGATTGATAGGAAGTAGATGGGCAACACCATCCTCTTTCTTTCGCAGCAGCGGTTTTATCTCCCCAATTCGAACCTCCTCTAACAGTTTTTTGTTGCTGAACATTCTACTACATACTCTTGCTCTCTTTATCGTGGAGTAGCTCTGTCGAGGCGCTATGTCGTTCAGATGCCAAAGCTGAGATATTGTGCAATACACAACATCGTAGTTATCCTGGTTTGCAGCCTCAACAAGGAGCTCAACTGTTGACGGAGCAAGAGTCTTGTTCATGAGTGTTTGGCTCCGTATTTGCGATCTTAAGTCAGATCTCGGCAACTTTGAATATAATGTCTCAGTGCATTGAGGAGAGCTAAGACGCGTACAGTTGTGAGAATAAAAAGTAAAGTGAAAGGTGTATAGACAACATTCCAAAGCGAATGGCAAGTCAATATGTTAGGAGGGTATTTTCCAGGGGGCTACGTATTCTTACACAAATGGAGCCTTTGTTGAGTCACAGTATGACACAGGCATAAGCCAACTACTACCTGGCTCTTATTCGAAGGCAAAGCCGATTTTGTGGCGGCACTATATAATGATTCCACTTCAGCCCCCGTAAGTATCGCTGTAGTGTAAGCATTTGATTACCATTCATGATCGCAGTCTGTAGCGAGATGATTCTCGAATACGATTCTCAGACATCTCCTGGGTTGAGCGATTTGAGCGGCCCCTTAAATAGTGCACTGGTACTGTGCTTCAAAGATCAAGCGATCAAACTCGGCGCCTAGCATCAATGAATGCATTATTACCAGAGAAAGGCGCCACCGATACTTCCCAATTAGAACATGCCGTAACTTCGGTGGGCAACATCTACCACTTGATTGCCTTGTTCGAGGTTTTTCCAGATAGGCGATGCAATCGGCTGTTGAGAGGTTGGCTGCTACGACAGGAAGCAGGACATGTGTTCGCAACGCTAGAAGACGCCAGTATGGAGCTTGAATTCGTGTACAGGAACTTTCAAGGTGAATGGTTTAGCTTTGGATACCTTCTAAAACTTTTGTTAATACATAACTAGTGTTGAAAGACGCACATGTGTCAGTGACACCCAAGTGTGAGACTGGTCAGAAGACGTAGGACCTAGTGCGGAACGAAACTTGAAAGCGGCTGACTGCTTGATCCGTAACCAGCTGCGCAGCAACAGGCACGGCCCTGCGATGAGGCTGGTATCGGATGCTGTGCAGTACACTGCTGAGGTTGACTCTGAAAATGCAGGCCTCGAGCGCCTAAACTATCACTGCTCTGAGCAATCATGTCGGATTTACAACGTTCTTCGAGGCTATTTCTCTGTGGTATGCGGTGCACCGAGATTGGAGGGTATGAATGTACTCACTATAAGCCCCTAATGTGTAGGGCTTGAGAGGGATTAGCTCCTCCACAATACCGTACTTGCAACTTGTCCTTGATAGTGATGTGTGTATATGTAAATCGCCCTGGCTGAACGTAATACATCTGGCTTTCTGGTTTACACCTGCGGTCGGTGTTGTCTCGAGGGTTTGATGGGAGGCTTATTGCAGAAAGGAAGCTCAGTTGCGTTCCTTCTCAGCATGTTTCTTCACGACCTTCAGTTCTGTAACTTCAGAGTCTTGAGTACTGATGCACTCTTTTATCGCCCCCAATTGCGACTGGGCTTTCCAAAGTATTCCACATTGGCCCTAGTCTACCGCCGTGGTCTTGTAGCTCCTGTCGCAGAATAAAACGCCGGCTCACACCACTATTGTACTGTTTTCATAATATCTTCCTATCTGCTAGCGCGCAACTCCAGTCGGTCATTCCATGTCGACCGAAGTCGCTAGGTAGTCGCCGCCGACTAGAGCAGTTTGAACGAAGGGTCACTAAGTACAGTTTCCCTGGTGCTATTGATGGTAGGGTCGTGGCCGGTGCGTGATAGAAGCAAGCGGGACATGACGCAGACTACATGTTTTTTACAACGTGCTACAAGAGAAGGTATTGGCTTCCGGTCTGCCCATGCACTAGCATGCTGGACGATTGGTGACTTATCCCTGCGAGCTACATAGCTGGAACTCCCGTGCCAACATGGCACGGTGCATATAGTATCGTACTTAAACCGCTCCATGCCATCTGACCCAGCCCAACTCCCAAGCGACCGCAACCGCCTTGCTAGGCCTTCCAAGGCATCTATATCTGCATTAAACGTGTAGGCATTAAAGGCTTCCGAAGCAGAGCAGAGTGGCTCTAGCACATGGTCCTTCATGAGATGATGAGACATGAATTGTGCATTGCCTGTGTGGGTGCAGTTATGAAGCCGTATAAGCAACTCGACAGTGTCTGGTGTGAGCTTACAGGTGATTTTGTGCTGCTCGATCATGTCGATCACAACGATATATCCTTCAGCCTGGCCTGCAACCATCGATGCATTCTCGTCATGTACTACTCCTGTGGACGATATCGCTACAGGTGTACTACAGAGCGCCCATGGAGACGAGTGTAGCGTCAGTTCGAGGTCCTGGTTGCCAATCTGCTGAGTCGATCCTGGGATCAAGGTATGATGCAAGGGCCAGATGAATGTGGCTGGGCTTGCGTGCGTATATTGTATCTCGGCGCTGCAAAACCCAGAGGGTTGCGGTGAACGTAAACTCTCGTCAGAACAACGGCCTAGAGATAGTCGCTCTGTCCAAATGAAGGCTGTGTCTGGCTCTTGAGGAATAAAAAACCTCGTTTCCGTGCCATCTTCCTAGCCTTCGGCGCCTGTGGGACGAGCTTCGTAGAAACAGAATTCGTGAATTTGCTGCACTTCTTCGTCTTGTGTCTGCACATAGGACCGCGCATCGTCCCTTTGTGGTTGGATCGCTAGCACCGTACTGGGCACTTGAAGTGTATGCTCTCCTTCCCATCTGCGCTCTTCCGGCCAGGCCCTGCGTGATCGTTAGTACAGAGATCGTCGGTACAGAGTACCAGGTAAGGCCTGTACCTTGCTATCGTGTCTTTGTTTCACACGGCATCAAGACAGTGATCAGAGGCGTACCATGTGAGTGTGCGGTTTAGTTGAGAGCGGTACGTGTCTATCTTGCCAAAGACCCCGGTCTGTACACCGCGCCTTGATGGAAGGAGTATTTGACTCTACCATATCGTCGAGGACGAGGCCGCCATTTTGTGGTTTCGTTAATCCGCCGTGAAATTTCTGGTTCATGCGATCACAGCCTCGTAGGGAAACGAGCTGTGCGCATCGTAGAGGCAAAGGTAAGCAGTGAAAAGACGAAATACCACTGCAGGGCGCTCCGGTAGATCAAGCGCAGTTGCCATCGGCGTGCGCAAACTACATGTCGCTGGGCTAGTCGAAGGATGACGGCCGCCAGGGTATGCTTGTACATTGTGAATGCGCTACATACGTAGCCATCGGCCGGTGTGCACGAAAATCGATTCATGAATCGTTCACCTGACCCCAGCGGGGCAGTGTGTTTATGACGGTACCTGCGACGCCGTTCCGCATTCCGGGGGTAGCGAGGAGTAGGTTCGAATCAAACGACGTTCGGTTTTCGCGGGTATGTCCTTCGTGAAGCAGTGTAAGTCGTCTTGGGGTATGATCTAGTATGATTGCTAAACGTGAGCGTCAAACATCGAGTATAAAGGTCATTGGGGGAATGAGCAGTTTCGTCACTGTAAACCTATCGGCCCTCTCTTCTTGTTGTGGTTGTTAACATCGGTACATGTGCTCTCAAACGAGACTCCTTCGCAGGTGGGGGCAACGCCAGCAATAACGCTATCTGTTATCGTTGTTCAAGATAGCTTCCATCGTTTGCGGTGTCAACTGGGATGATCGCGTGAATTCAGTAGAGCAGCACTGCACCGACCCAACGCTAATTTTAGGCTCTGTGCGCGTTTGCATAGACGCCATTAACCCCCGAGAGTACCGGAATGGTTGAGGGTGGGTCATGTTTGTGCTGAAAGTTTAATTACTTGGTATCACAATAGCAAAGCGCAAGAAGTCCTGTTGACCTTGGGCGAGTCGAGAAATAGAAGAGCGCACGCTTTCTTCTCTGCTGAGCTTTCTTGACAGCGCAAGATACTTGGCTTTCACCACGTGTCAATGGGATCTGGCATTTTCCTCTAACTTGATTTCGTTAGTACACATCCGAAGGTGGGAAGGTTGAAAAGTAGCAAAAGCAATCTCGATTGCCATCGTACTTTGGGTATAGGTAGATGAGTACCCAAGCCATGGCACTAGTCAGGCCTCCTGTAATCTTTCTCCGCTTCAAGAGATATCAAATGGGCTTCATCGCTCGAGCATAGGTCTTGCCGGCTTATAGAACCCATGCCTTACGCCGATCTTTTGTCCCAATCTGATCTCAGCCCTTGATCAAAAGGTCGTTGTGACTGCAATAAAACATTATTCGCGGATAAGGCACGCATCTCAGCATCGCCCGCCCAGCAGAAGTTGACGGGTTGCAGTGATGTAATTGACTTATTTCCAGATGGTCTGATGCCATTCAAGGATGGATCCGGTAGCTCAAGATGATTGTTCATGGAAGTTAGCAGATCAGGAATGTGACTGTTTTGCAGACAATATGCCATGGGTCACAAGGAAACATTTCCGATTGATTGAAGGATGAGGCGGAGCGAGATTCTGAGTCTTGACGCTCAAAAGAGACCCATCGTAGCTCACCAACGAAATGTCGTTCGTAGTTTGCAATTTCCGAGTGCAATTCATCTTGGACGAAAACAGCCGAACAACAACCAATATCTTGGTACCCGGCCATTATGAGCGATTGGTCAATCTTTACAGGCTGTATTGTGTACTGGACCAACGCTCACGATGACTACGAATGCCACCAGGCCGTTCGGGGCCCCGGTGGCCCGTAATCACAAGATTCGTTGATCAATGCCATCTTGTTTGCCATTCCCGCATCGCAACGCACGGAGGTCATCACGGGTTCGCCGTGCAGATAGAACGACTCTGAGAGCACTCCACTGGTGTAGCAGTCCATCGGAAGAAGCTTCCACGGTTGATTTAAAATTCACGTAGTCACTCCGAAGCCACATCGTTTTGAGGAATCCAGCCTCAAGTTGCATTTGAAGTGGTCGGCTACCTAACTTATGTCAACACCTGCCGAAATTTGTATGCTGTCACCTCGAAAGGCCTGAGGACTCACTTCACAGGAGTCTTTGTTCCGGTTGACTGATAGAAGACATCAAAATTCTTTCATTGTCCCTTTCAGTGTATACGTTCGATGTAGTCCGGGTCGAGACTGAGCCAATTGTGCCAACGTTGCCACTTATTACTGCGTCAAACCTCTCAAGGAGTTTCTTGATGCAAGGGATAGTAGCGGCAAAAAGTGAAATACAGAGCTCTGCTTGCTTGAATGTGATCGCAAGTCCTCGTCAAACACCACGGTTACTGTCCGTTAACGACTGCTTCCAATTCGATAAGAACAGACTCGCAAAAACCACAAGAGGAAGCCGAAACGCAAAGACGAAAGAAACTTGCGCTTTCCGTGTCCAGTGCATCTGGAGCCGCTAGCAAAAAGTGACTGGAACGATGAATAACACCACATTGGTACATGCATCGGTGACAACGAGGATCGTATATCTCAGTACTATGCCAGCACACCTCTCGGAAGCCTTCTTGGGTGTCATATCCATGGGCTTGCAGCCCACTGATATAAGGAGCGGGGCTGCAACTGTCCATATTGCAAGCATGGCGAAAACAGCGTTGCAGGTGTACCACGCCCCTCTGAGACTGCGGGGAAATAGATGCTGGATCAGGAGGATCATGGATATCTTGGAGAAGCCTAGAGCCAGATATACGGTAATTTGATGGGAATTGAGCCTGCTGAGGTTACAGTTGTTCGAACACTATTGACTTGGGGCACATGAGATGTTACCAGGGCCATCTTAGCATAGTCATCCTGGCTTGACAAAGCAAAACTCTTTGCAGCGCCGGCTGCTAAAGATTGCCAAAGGAAGGCAAACTGACACATGGTTGCAATCTGGTCTTGTCAGTGTCGCAGGACCACGTGAAACAGAGCTTGAGAGGAAGAAGGACTACTTGTGCAACGAGTATGGTCGCATCGTCGAACCAGAGCACCTTCCACTTGATGTAAATTCGCGCCCCGAAAGCCAGGCTAGAGTATATGAGAGTCAGAGTGGCAGCGATGTAAAGCAAACCGCTCTTGTCGGTTGATGTGATTGATGCCCATCGATCTCCCTCCATAGGGTCGGACATGTTTGCAGAAGAGGCTGTTGCTCAGTAGATAGGGCGTTACAAAGTGTTATAGATCCAGACCAGCTTGGGGGTTGCTCAAAAATCCGTGAAAGAGTATCGGATTTACACCAATGGCCCTTATGGATATGTCGTTAGGCAGCCGCATCGCGGCATTTCTGTCTTCTCTTGCTTTTCCTGCAATGTACTCATCAACGTGAAGTGCGCTATGGTCAAGATCATCCGTCACCGACATTCCACTGCTCTGGGCCGCCAATAGAACATCCATTGAGTCGGAAGTTACTATGGTTGTATGAGCCATGCAGGAAACTGCCCCACCCCAATGCGGTCCGAATTGTGCAGATGCATGACGCCTGAGGCTTGGAACTTGACTCATGTTGCTCGCTGCGGTTGGTTTGACTGATAAGAATACGGAACGAGCTAGTGTGCCCCGAGCGCAAATCAAGTAGGATTCCCAATTGTATCAAGGGGATACGGTAAAGACTCGCCCCCACATGTCGAATTTGTGGCTTCGGCGACAGCTTCCCCTGAGATGCGCTCGGGCTCTTCCTTGCGCCCATGACCGCGCCCCAAGAACCGCTCCTGCCTTTTGATGTTGTGCTCTGCTCCTGTCTTTAGGATTCTACCACAACACCAACACAACATTGAGAACACGAGCAGTAGAAACTATGCGCTGTCACCATCACATTTCAGTGAACGATGTTTCGCAAACACAGGGTACAGACAATGATCGATTGGACATGCAGCGCATGGGCAAGAAGCAGCAGTTTCGTCGCAATTTCTCATTTTTGCCAATATTCGGCTATTCTATGATCTTGATGTCCACATGGGAGACAGCTATAGCGTGAGCATAACCTCGACGATCAGAGTGTTGACCTATGCTAACCACGTTTTGATAGCACGCTCCTCATACCCCTCACGAACGGGGGTACCGGCGGCGCAATATTTGTATTCTTGGGCACAGCAGTCTGTATGGGCTTCGAGATTGCATCTCTAGCAGAGATGACTTCAATGCAAGTCAGCCTCAACGCTTCAGTCAGCAAAGGAGATTCGGATTCCAGTTAGGGCACCAACCTCAGGCGGCCAGTATCACTGGGTGTCGGAGTTCGCTCCTAAAGAGTACCAAAGACTTGTGAGCTATATTGTCGGTGGGTCTATCAGAAGCAAAAGCTGTTCCTTAGCATTGTTGCTGACACTGAAAGGCTGGCTATGTGTCCTCGGTTGGCAGGTCGGCGTAGCCTCAACTGCTTTTCTGGCTGGCGGACAGATCCAAGGACTCGTCATCCTTAACGACCCGTCGTATGTACCGCAAAGATGGCACGGTACCCTACTTATCATCTCCATCGTGGCACTGACAGTTCCATTCAACACACTACTCGCAGGCAAGCTCCCGCTTGTCGAAGGAATTGTTCTAGTGGTCCACATCTTTGGATTTTTTGCAATCTTGGTCTCAATGTGGGTACTAGGTCCTCGTGGGAAAGCTAGCGAGGTATTCTGATCCTTCCAAGACAATTCAGGGTGGGGGAGTATTGGCTTATCATGTCTGATTGGTCAATTATCGGCTGTCTTCTCTCTCATCGGTTCAGATGCCGCAACGCATTTGAGCGAGGAGGTACAGAACGCAGCGCGAACACTACCACTGGCCATGATCTGGACTGCAGTGTTGAACAGCTTCCTTGGGCTTCTCATGCTCATCACCTTCTGCTTCTGCCTAGGCGATATTGACAGCGTCTTAACGACCCCAATCGGCCAGCCGCACATCCAGGCAATCTATAACGCGACCCGATCCACAACAGCCACTACAATACTTGCGTCTATCACAATCACCATGGCAATATTTGGGTGCGTCAACAATGTTGCAACGTGCTCCCGCCAGCTGTTTGCGTTTGCACGAGACTATGGCGTACCACACAGCGGCCTTCTTAGCTACGTCCAGCCTGGCCGCAACATCCCCCTAAACTCAATCCTTACAAGCTTTGGATGCACAATCGCTTTCTCTATGATCAACATTGGCAGCATTGTTGCATTCAACTCAATTGCTTCATTGGAGACCTGCGCGCTTCTCTCATCATACATCATCTCGATATCATGCATGTTTCTCAAAAGATGGCGAAATGAGCCCTTGATTGAAGCGCCATTCAGCCTGGGAAAGGCGGGCATCTGGATAAATGGCATCTCGGTCGCGTATCTAAGCATAGCCTTTCTCTCTGCTTTCATGCCTCCGTTTCCCAGCCCACCAGTGGACCTGATGAATTGGTCTGTCGTAATCTATAGCTTTGTGGTTGGGTTCTCACTTGTCTACTTTTACTTCAGAGGCAACAAGCCATATCGCGCACCTGTCGAGCACATCGTCAGATGAGTTGTGTCGGTTGAAACTTGAGCTGCGGATACTGTCTTCGTCAACAAGTACGGCGCTCCTGTATTCTCTCTAAATCTACTTCACAGTCTGGCTGAGGTGTTGCATTGCGCCGAGAAACTCCGAACACCTGGACCTCTGCAGCTGATTCTGTAACGGTTGGGCTCTGCCCAGGCCTACTCTAGTACGAGTTAGGATAGCTTGTGTATGGGCAGGCATATAAGCAGCTCAGCCCACGTCAATAG